>PVHX01009081.1:0-78802 GCA_004024805.1 Geosciurus inauris
TTAATTTAGTTATTTTATTTAAATGCATTTCAAGTCATAGTACATAACCAGAGCTCAGTTTTTCCATTTCTCTGATTGCAAACCAGATAAAGTCACACCATTAGAGTCTTCATAGATGTGCCAGGGGTAGTAATGACCATCTCAAATAACCATCATTACTATGCCCATTCCCCTTTCCTTCCTCCCACCTCCCCCAACCCCAGCTCTTTTTAAAGTAAACCTGATAGTGGGGTTTGGTGGCTCAGGCCTTTAATCCCAGTGACTTGGGAGGGTGACGCAGGATGATTGAAAGTTTGAGGCCAGGCTCAGCAACTGAGCAAGGCCCTAAGCAACATAGGGGAGACTCTGTCTTAAATTTTTAAGAGTTGGAAATGTGGCTCAGTGGTAAAAGCATGCCTGGGTTCCACGCCCAGTACTAAATGAACAAAATAAAATCAGTGAGAGGCCGGAGTGGAGAGAGAGGTAAAAATGGTATCAATCCTCTGATCTCAAGTCGGGTTCTTGTGGTCTGCTCAATCTCTGGGTTCTTCAGCTCAGGTGGTCTTCCTCATCTTAAGAATAGAGCCGGACGCAGTAGCGCATGCCTGTAATCCCAGCACTTAGGGAGGCTGAGACAGGAGAATCGCGAGTTCAAAGCCAGCCTCAGCAATGGTGAGGCACTAAGCAACTCAGTGAGACCCTGTCTCTACATAAAGCACAAAACAGGGCTGAGGATGTGGCTCAGTGGTCGAGTGTCCCTGAGTTCAATCCCTGGTGCCAAAAAAAAAAGTATCCTGGCCCTAGTGAGGAACCTAGTCTCTGAAGCTGAAGGTTGTTTACCAAGGTTGTTTACCAGGTGGGGAGGGGATGGTTAAAAAAAAAAAAAAAAAAACATTCTTGGGGAAAAAAAAATGAGCAAACTAGTAGCTGGGTGTCATGGCATATGCCTATAATTCCAGCGGCTTGTAAATCTTGAGGACTGCAAATTCAAAGCCAGCCTCAGCAATTTAGGAAGGTCTTAAGCAACTTAATGAGGCCTTGTCTCAAAATAAAAAATAAAAAGTTTGGGAAATGGCTCAGAAATTAACCAGGCTCAGTGCTTAACCAGGAAATGGTTAAGCACTTCTGTGTTCAATCCCTGGTACAAAAAAAAAAAAAAACTAACTAACATTTAGGTTCCTACTAGGTACTGATCATAATGTACTTTGGAATGTTTTCTCATTTAATCCCACAGCCATACCCAGACAGGTTATACAGTCCATATTTTACTTGAGGAAACTGAAGGAAGAATACAGGAAAATAACTCAAGCCAGCTAATTATGTCAGCAATGTTGGAAGCAGGACATACCCCTGCCAATGCACTCCCTTCCTCTCCCTCTAGATGGAACTCTCAGCACTTCACATTGAAACCACAGCTCTGCCCAGGCTCTGCCCCTTCTCTCTATTGCTCAACAGCAAACACTCTTAGCAAACAATACTTTGAGTATTTCACTCCCCTGAGCTCAAAGTCCTTAAATCTAAAAAATGTTTACATTAGGGCAAGCCACAGTGGCACACACCTGTAATCCCAGGTACTTGGGAGCCTTAAGAAGGAGGATCAGCTGGGTGCAGTGGCGCACGCCTGTAATCCCAGCACTTTGGGAGGCTGAGACAGGAGAATCGTGAGTTCAAAGCCAGCCTCAGCAACCAGGAGGCACTAAGCAACTCAGTGAGACCCTGTCTCTACATAAAACACAAAATAGGGCTGGGGATGTGGCTCAGTGGTGAGTACCCACCCCTGAGTTCAATCCCTGGTACCAAAAAACAAAAACAAAAAAAAAGGAGGAGGATCATAAATTCAAGGCCAGCCTGGGCAACTCAGTGAGATCCTGCCTCAAAATAAAAACTAAGAAAGCTAGGGGTATAGCTCAGTGGTAGAGCACCCCAGGGGTTCAATCCTTAATAACAGAAAAAAAAAATCTGTACTAGCGAAAGGGGGTGTAGTTCATTGGTAAAGCCCTTGCCTAAAATGTGTAAGGCCTTGAGTTTGATATACATTACTGCCAAAAGAAAAAAAAAAGGTTTATGCTATAATGGGGGAAAAATCAAAATATAAGAGTGTTTAGGGCTGGGAGTGTAGCTTGGTGGTACAGCACTTGCCTAGCAAGCATGAGGCCCTGGGTTCAATCCCCAGCACTACAAAAAAAAAAAAAAAAAAGTGTGGAGATGGTGTGAATGATTGTTCTGTAACTAACAGAACATTTGTTCTGTTCCAAACAGTAGCTGGGAATAATGGCAAAAGGTACATAGTTTCTTGTTTATATCTTTCTCCTTTGTGTTTTGGTTTCTTTTTTTAAGACAAGAGTCTGGCTGGCACTGAACCTGTGATCTTCCTGCCTCAGCCTCCAAATTACAGTTATGTGCCATCATACCTGGCTCATACATGGCCCTTTCTTAGTGAGGAGGCTAACACGTTTTAAATGGATAATTTCAACTTAATGGAAAAATTATAGAATATATATATTCTGACATACATATATATAAACAAATGTATATGTATATGTACACAAATGTAGGCAAAAAAGGGTAAAAACAGCAGTACTCAATATTAAATGGCAATCTCCATCTGGTACTTAAAATTTCTTTTTATCTTTTCCAAATGTGCTTTAATGATAATGTATAACTTTAATAATGGAAAACATTTAAAATCTAAACATAGATGGGGCTCCCAATGGTCAAATGTGGGATAATTTGAACATTAATATGGATGATAGGCATAATATATTGAATTTAAAAATTCATGAATCCACACTGATACTAATCTTTATATTTATTTTTTATTTGGTACTAGAGATTGAACCCAGGTGTGCTTTACCACTGAGCTACATCCCCAGCCCTTTTTATTTTTTACTTTGAGACAAGTTCTCGCTAAGTTGCTGAGGCTGACCTCAAATTTGAGATGCTTCTGTCTCAGCTTCCCAAGTCACTGGGATTGCACATGTTGCGTCACTGTGCCTGGCTAGATTATAGATTTAATTAAATTAATTAATTTATTACCATTGGAAACCAAATATTTAATTTTTTTTTTTTTTTTGGTACTGGGGATTGAACTCAGGGGTACTTGACCTCTGAGCCACATCCCCAGCCCTATTTTGTGTTTTATGTAGAGACAGGGTCTCACTGAGTTGCTTAGCACCTCGCTGTTGTTGAGGCTGGCTTTGAACTCACGATTCTCCTGTCTCAGCCTCCCTAAGTGCTGGGATTATAGGCTTGAGCCACCACGCTCGGCTCCAAATATTTAATTTTTTTAATATTTATTTTTTTAGTTGTAGGTGGACAGAATATCTTTATTTTATTTTTATGTGGTGCTGAGGATCGAACCCAGTGCCTCCCGCGTGCTAGGTGAGCACGCTACCACTGCACCATAACCCCAGCCCCCAAATATTTAATTTTTAAAAAAGTGTTTCAGTACAATTTCAAGCAAATGCAAAAGCAAAGCCCAGGAATTCACGGAGGAACAATTTTCTAGACAGCAAGGAACACTTAGGTCATCTTCTTCCGTTTTAGCTGCAGTACTGATGGCCAAAATGATGTCAGTCAGTCAATGTTATCCAGATTATCAAGTGCTTACCACATCACCAAAAAAATATGGAAAGCTTCATGAATTTGCATGTCATCCTTGAGGAGGGGCAATGCTAATCTTCTCTATCGTTCCAATTTCAATATATGTGCTGCTGAAGCAAGCACAGATTCTGGATTTTTAAGAACCTCTAAAAGGGAGCTAAATGTGGTGGTGCACACCTGTAATCCCAGCGATTTGGGAGGCTGAATTGGAAGAGCACAGTTTAAGGCCAGCCTCAGCAATTTAGAGGCCCTAAGCAACTTAGCGAGACCCTGTCTCAAAATGAAAAATAAAAAGGGCTGGGGATGTGGCTCAGTGGTTAAGTGTCCCTGGGTTCAATCCCCGGTACCAAAAAAAAAAAAGCTCTCAAAAGGCATTTTTGGAAAAACTGGAAACATTTAAATATGGACCGTTTTATTGGGTATGATATGGTTCAACAACAAATATACACACACACATACGTATATAGAGAGAGATTCAGCAGGCTTGACAAAACATTAAATGTGTTGAAATGTGAAGAGTATTTAGAGTATTTTTGCAACTTTTCTGTAGGTTTGAAAATATCCAAAACAAAATGACAAGACTGTTAACTTGATCTGGGTGGTAGTTACAGGAGTATTAATCCATGTTTTTAAAAAAATAGGAGCTAGAATTGTAGCCATGGGCTCCATGCCTACAACCAGAGAAAAACAACAAAAAACTCATCGAGCTGTTACACTTAAGAGACATACTTTTTTTTTGGTACCAGGGATTGAACTAAGAGTCATACATTTTTTTTATACTTTATTGCTTGTATGTTAAACCTTCAAAGGCAGAAAGGAGGAAAAGCTCAATGACCCCCGCATTTGTTAGGTAAAGTAGGAATTCTTTGTACCACATTGCTTTTTTTCTTTTTTTAATTTTCTTTTTAGTTGTACATAAACACAATACCTTTATTTTTATGTGGTGCTGAGGATCGAACCCAGTGCCTCATGCATGCGAGGCAAGCGCTGTACCACTGAGCCACAATCCCAGCCCCTGTACCACATTGCTTTTATAATTTATTTTTATTTTTATTTTTTTGTACTGGGGATCAGACTCAGGCCTTGGGCACATTAAGCATATACTCTTACCATTGAGCTAGCGCCCAGCCCTTTTGTTTGCTCAGAAGAAACTCAGTTTCTGTTCCTGTTGTGTACTTCACTGACAACACAGTGCCCAGAATATACTAGGCTCCCACTCAATATGTGTGATACATATTGAATTAATGAAATTCAGCAACACTCTTTCCCATTCTATCTCATCTTCCCCTCCTGCCATCCCTGACCACCTGCCCTAGTCTAAAAGATCTTTGCTCTCCCTTTTGAAACACAATTCCTTCAGCCATTCTTCTGTGGGACTGGTGTGATAAGAGAAAAAGTGAGATGTCCTAAATTTCACTACAAAGGTAGGAAGATGGAGAAGAGGAGAGATAAGAGAAGTTAATCGGTCAACAGTTTCAGGCCAAAGCAAAACAAAACATAACCCAAAAAAACTGCTCCACATTCCTGAACAAATATTGTAACCTTGACTCAAAACTCCTAGAGGCTGGGTGTGCTGGTGCACGCCTGTAATCCCAGAGGCTCTGAAGGCTGAGGCAGGAGGTTTTTGAATTCAAAGCCAGCTTTAGGAATTTATCAAGGCCCTCAGCAACTTAATGAGACCCTGTCTCTAAATAAAATACAAAATAGGGCTGGGGTGTGGTTCAGAGGTTTAGTGTTCCTGGGTCAATTCCTGGTACCAACAACAAAAACAACAAAACTCCCAAAACTTCCAGAGGTGAGGCATGGTGGTGCAAGCCTGTAATTTCTGCTACCTCCAGTGACCCGGGAGACTAAGGCAGGAGGACAGCAAGTGTGACTTCAGCCCGGGCAATTTAGCAAGACCTTGTCTATTTAAAAAAAAAATAAAAAAGAAAAGCAGCCCAGTGGTAGCCCCTGGTTTCAATCCCCAGTACCTTAAACAAACTTCCCAGAGAGATCCAACATTAAGGCTGGTGCATTTTGCTTACAACCTCAACCAATTCAGAAACAACAAATATTTCTCTTTGTAGACTGTACACACTATCCCAAAACTTTGACTACTTTGAGTTGGCCCACCTCTCTATCTATAGCCAATGTAGATTCAATGCAAACAATTTAAGCCTTCTTTTCCACAAATTTTCATTACAAAACACTCTTACTCTACTTCCAAGTGCTACCTAGTCTTGCTGCTGGCGGCTGTCCCAGGATGGATCTTTTCTTCTGGCTAGCATAAACCTTTTATTTCAGAATTTTCTTGGTCTCAGATTTGGTTTAACAGGTGAAAGCCATTTTTTTTTTTTTTTTTGGTACCAGGGATTGAACTCAGGGGTGGGTACTCACCACTGAGCCACATCCCCAGCCCTATTTTGTATTTTATTTAGAGGCAGGGTCTCACTGAATTGCTTAGCTCCTCGCTGTTGCTGAGGCTGGCTTTGAACTCGCGATTCTCCTGTCTCAGCCTCCCTAAGAGCTGGGATTACAAGCATGTGCCACTGCCCCGGCAGGTGAAAGCCGTTGTTGTGGAGAACCCTTACCTATATTTTCTGAGCTCTCATCTATACCATCTGTTAAGTCCTCAAAATGAACTATGAGGTTGGTTGAGAAACAGGATCACAATCATGGCGTGGGGCCCACACCTGTAATCCCAGAGACTCGGAGGCTGAGGCAGGAGGATTCCAAGTTTGAGGCCAGCCTTGACAATTTAGCGAGACCACGCTAGTCTTAAAATTTTAAAAGCTGGTGATGTAGCTCAATGGTAAAGCCCCCACCCCTGGGTTTACTCTCCAATACCAAAACCAAAACAAAACGGGAACCACAGATATTGCCCCAGTCACTGTTCGACTATAGAGGGTCTGGGATTAGAATTTGTGGTCCTTTGAAAACTATGGCCATGTTGTTCTCTCTCATGTCTGACCACAAGAAAACATTTCAAATGGTGCTGAGGACAGCATTAACTTCTTACCGAGTATTCCTACAAGACTTTGTATTACATACTGTGAGCAACTTGCAAACGATTATTACCTTAGTTTTCCGCGTGTGTTTGGTAGTCGGAGGCACTCACTAGAAACTGGTTTGCCGCATGTAACCAATTAAGAAGTGGACAGACGATGCCCAGCTCCTAAGAGGCGCTGTACTTATACAAGGAGCAGCGCGACCAACGTGACTCAGACTACATCCAGGGGCAGACTGGCTCCTTGGCACTCGAAGGTGGAGGAGGAGGCTCCGCCCCACCCGCGGCGCATGCGTAGCGCCCGCTGCCTTGGCCCTGCCCTGTCTTAGCCCGGCTCCCGCCTCCGTCCAGGTAGTAGGCGGTGTGCCGGGGAAGGGCGTCACCTGAGGGCGGGGAGGGAGGGAGAATCTTGGGTCCCCATTGTTGGCGAGCTGTAAGTTTTGATAGAACCCGGGATTGCTCCTGCGGATGCCCCTTCCGGTGTGGGGGAAAGTTCCTGGGTCTGGGGGCTGCCGAGACACTGGCGCCCCCTCTTTATACTGCCAGTCTCTCCTGCTGCTGCACCCGTCCCGGTGGTTCCCAGCCCCGGAGTCGGGTTCCTGGGTAACTTGAGGACACTGGAGCTGGGCAGGTGCCGAGAGCCCGCCGCCTCTGCCCTCCCTGTCCTCGCCGCTAGGCTCTCCTGACAGGCCGAAATTCTGACCGCCGGAACGAAGGGCCTCCGGAGATTACGTGCGGCCGCCGGCTCAACTCGCGCCCACGCCTTCTGCTCCAGTTGCCGCCCCAGCCGAGCGGAAAAGCTGGGGCACGTTGCCGGCCCGGGAGGCAGGGCGCTTCAGCACTCTACCCCGGAGCTTGGCGGTGCACCTTTCCGACCACAGACAGCCCAGATGCCCTGCAAACCCCAGCCAGACGGAAGCCCCGACTGACGTTGCAGGGTAATGGGGAACCAGAGGCAGCTCTGAAGGGGCCCCCATCAAGACCCTCAGTCCTTGGTGGGATTTTCTGCGTGACACTGTGGGGCAAACTAGAGGGATTCCTCTGCTTGAAATTCTGCAACTATAGGAGTCCCCTTTTATCCACGGTTTCGCTTTTCACTTTGCAGTTAACTGAAGTCAGCCGCAGTGGGAAAATATTAAATGGAAAATTCAGAAAACAATTCATAAGTTTTAAGTTTTTATTATAGTATATTGTTAGAATTGTTTTATTATTGTTAAAATCATACTATATCTAACAAATTAAACTTTATCGTAGATATGTCTAAGAAAGGGGGGGAGGGGAGTGTCTAGGAATGTATCCCTTGAGGATAAGGGGGGACTATTGTATCAGTAAACAGTTGTGCCCCATTGTTAAGCATTGGGTAAGGTCAGCTCCAGAAGGCTTGAAAGTAGGGTTGTTGGGAGTATGTCTGATTGGAGGGGAAGAGAGAGAAAGTAGAAACTAATCTGGTGCCTATTGCAGTGTCTGGCAACCAGTAAGCCCTCACTGAACTATCTATGAGTGAAAGAGAAGGCTCCGTGACTGAGGGAGCAGGGCTAGAGAGGGCAACTCTGTTCATCCTGCCCCTGACTCCCTTGGGCTCCTGCAGACAAAAGTAATTAGATCGAGCTTTTAATCACAGCTGGTTGCACAGGCAAGCTGACAAGGAAAAGGAGAGAAAGGCAGAAATTCTGAGGACACAGTGCTCGCTTGGCTCACAGGCATGCCTCCCTCTGGGACCCTCCCACTCCCCAGTTTGGGACTCCGTAATCTCCTGTTTTCTTGTCTCCCTCAGGACACTGGGTTCCCTAGGAGCCACCTCAGGCTTAATGATTGTCCAGAAGGCAGCTATAAAGGGAGCCTAGGAGGCTGGGTGGAGGAGGGAGCAGGAAAAAACCAACTCAGCAGATCTGAACCCTGAGAATTGGAAGTAGGAGCTGTGCAGAGGTTGCGTCCTGGCCGGCAGAGACTGCTCTTTTCTACCATGGCGGCCCAAAGCTATGGCTATTACCGCTCTGTGATCTTCTCGGCCATGTTTGGGGGCTACAGCCTGTACTACTTCAACCGCAAGACCTTCTCTTTCGTCATGCCATCATTGGTGGAAGAGATCCCTCTGGACAAGGATGATTTGGGTGAGCCCTGGAAAGGCAGGGTGGTGGGCTGGGGACACAAAACCAGCAGGGCACATAATTAGTGACAGTGCAACATGTGCAGGCTTGTATCAAGTGTGTGTGGTGGGGGGAGTCTGCACAGCAGGGCTGGGGGCAGTGGGCATGTGCCAGATGAAAGGGCTCTGAGGTCTGTGTACCTAGTGTAGGTGAAGGACTGAGGAAGGCCCGTAACCCAAGTGTGTCCTCTGAGGCACTGTTTGAGTGTTTGGGGGTTCTAAGAAAGGTTTCCACACCTGTGTGGATGCATGCAGAGGCTGCAGCATGAGTACCAGCTACTGATACTAAGCACTGGGAAGTTGATTCAGTGATTTCATGTAGCAAGGTCCCTGACCCTAATACTGAGCCCTAATTCAGTGTGCAGAGGTGGGGCAGTAGAACTGCTAGAGGACTTGGGCTGGCATTTGTCAGATGGGAAATCAGGCATATGCAGATCCCAGGGAGGGGAGATGCTCCCTTCTTGTTCCCTGACAGATGCAGCTAGAACTCTACAAGAGGCTGAGAGGTCATGGGTCAGCCTGGGGCTAGTGATGTTGGTTGGGCAGGCAGAAGAGGTAGCAGAGGCAGCTGGCCCCATGAGTGTCAGGATTGCAGTGCAGTTCCTCCTGTTCCTCTGGGAAAGAACCTGTCTCACCCTGCTGGGCACCTCTATACACCTGATCCCATGCCTTCCTCCATCCCTCCTGTGCCTTTGCTCTGCCCTAACCCCCCAGGTGTCCTGCTCCCTGCTCCCCTCCGCTGCAGGGCTCATCACCAGCAGCCAGTCAGCAGCCTATGCCATCAGCAAGTTTGTGAGTGGGGTGCTGTCCGACCAGATGAGTGCTCGCTGGCTCTTCTCCTCTGGGTTGCTCCTGGTTGGCCTGGTCAACGTAGTCTTTTCCTGGAGCTCCACAGTACCTGTCTTTGCTGCACTCTGGTTCCTTAATGGCCTGGCACAGGGGCTGGGTTGGCCCCCTTGTGGGAAGATCCTGCGGAAGGTGAGTGCTTCCAGCAAGCCTGTGTGAACTGGCATACAGGATCCTAAAGGGCATGTGGGAACACCCGTTCTTACCCACCTCCTCCACCCCTAACCCATGGCAGATTCCTCAGGAGTTCCCGGCCAGCTCCTATTGCTTCTCAAGATATTTTAGGAGCCTGGTGGGATCAGGTGGCAGATGAAAGAATTGGCCCTGCCAAATAGAAGCACCCTCTCCCTCATCCCTGTAATGTGAGCTTCTGGGCCTGCCCCACCTGAGTCCCACCATCAACATGGGCTTATAAGTCAGGCACCTATTCTGCCCTCCTCTGCCTCACAGTGGTTTGAGCCATCTCAGTTTGGCACTTGGTGGGCCATCCTGTCAACCAGCATGAACCTGGCTGGAGGGCTGGGCCCTATCCTGGCAACCATCCTCGCCCAGAGCTACAGCTGGCGCAGCACACTGGCCCTGTCTGGGGTACTGTGTGTGGTTGTCTCCTTCCTCTGTCTCCTGCTCATCCACAATGAACCTGCTGATGTTGGCCTCCGTAACCTGGACCCTACCCCCTCCAAGGGCAAGAAGGGTGAGCCTGCACCCACCCAAGCCAACCACTGGGCACCTTCATTCACCATTCACTTGCCAGAATTTTGTTGAGGACTAGTCTTAGGCCTCATTCTGTGCTAGCCAATGGAGTAGGGAATGAGTGGCAATGGGTTTGGTGGGGAATAACTAAAACTCTGTCCAGAGAGGCAGAGGCAACAGATACTGTGACTCATGTTATATCCTGGTACTTCTGCACAACAGCACAGCTTTCCTTATCCTGGACAGTATCCTCAGTTTAAGTGGTTTGGGTGCTTTCCTCCATCTGCCATAGTCCTCAGTTTCTCTTTTTGTTGAGGTTTGCAGTGGAGTTGGGGACCAAACAGCAGGGACTTAAGAGAATACCATTCACTGATCGTGCTGTGCCCATGAACTCTGCTCCTGTGGCTGGTTAATGAATGGTGGGAGTGCAATGGGGGTGGGGCAGCAAGAACAGAGCCTGAGGCCTGGCCTCTTCCCACCTTCAGGCTCCTCGAAGGAGGAGAGTACCCTACAGGAGTTGCTGCTGTCCCCCTACCTGTGGGTGCTCTCCACTGGCTACCTTGTGGTGTTTGGAGTAAAGACCTGCTGTACAGACTGGGGCCAGTTCTTCCTTATTCAGGAGAAAGGACAGTCCGCTCTTGTGGGTAAGATGAGCGATGGGATAGGGATGGGCATTCAGGAGCAGGAACCAATGCAGAAGACGGGAAATCTAGGCTCTACTTCCCTTTACCCTCTTTATTCTTTCCCTGAGGCTGGGCATCACTCTGGCAGTTATGACTGGTAACTCCTGGGGACTCTGTACCCCTCTGGGTTTAAGCCATTATGGGACAAGCCCAGTGTTTAACACCTTTTCATCCTTCTTTCCCCTTTCCCACAACTCCCCCTACAGGTAGTTCCTATGTGAGTGCCCTGGAGGTCGGGGGCCTCGTAGGCAGCATTGCAGCTGGCTACCTGTCAGACCGGGCAATGGCAAAGGTGAGGGGGCAGAAGGGACAAAAAAAGGCCTTTTGAGTCTTCCCTGCATGGCTAGGATAGGATGCCCTGGGATACAGGCTGGCTCATATATGCTGGTTTGAGTTGGGTGATTCCAGGTTACCTTTCTCTAGGGACGTGGAGATGAGGCTGAAGGGGAAAGGTGAGAGACTCTCTGCCAGAGAGTCAGAATCTCTTTCAGTCTAGCTGTAAGCTCTTCCACTGCTACAGGAAAACTGGGGGCAGGGGTGGACTGGGTGCAGCTCCCCAGCACGTGTCCTGTGCCTGCCCAATGGTGGAGGAAGGGATGATGGAATTTGGCCTCAGAACACAATAAGCAGGTCCTAGGGCCTCTCTCAGTGCTGCCTGAGGCCAAGAACTGTGATGGTATTGCCAAAGAGCTGCCAGCAGAGGCCCTGCTGTGTCAGAGTCCAGGATGGGGGTGCTCTGCCCTGCTTTGAGGGCCTGACATCACTGGGACTGTATCCATAGGCGGGGCCGTCTGTCTACGGGAACCCTCGCCATGGCTTATTGCTGTTCATGATGGCTGGCATGACCCTGTCAATGTACCTCTTCCGGGTTACAGTGACCAGTGACTCCCCCAAGGTAAATACAAAGAGCCTGGTGGAGGCAGGGCACGAGGAGAGCGACCTCTCTCCCTCTCTTTGGCTTCAGCTGGAGCTAATCCTTTCTCTGCTTCTGATTTTCATTTTCAGTTCTGTTTGTACCTCAGTTCTCCTCTGTACTTTGGTTCCCCTCCTCCACTCTGGGCCTGGTTTTCTTCTCTCTGCTTCTAGGATGTTGCTTTCTGGACTCCGGCTCTCCACCCTCTTGCTGAGCTCACAGGCTTTACGGAGCACGAGGTGCCTTAAGATACCTTTTTCTCCTGGTCTGTCTCACCTTTGTCCTATCCCTCTGCCTAGCCCCTAACCAATGCAGCTTGTATAAATTCTGAAAAAGACATCATGCAACTTGGAGGGATGACTTCTGTACCACCTTCCTTTGCCCACCTAAGCCCTTGGGTTGGCTCAGTATGGCATCTGCTACTCTGGCTCTGTATTGTCAGTTGTACTAGGGAGTGGGGTGAGGAGAGTCACTTACTTCCCTTCACTACTGCTTGTTCCTGGGAACTGAGCACTTTTAAGTCTGTCTTCTGGTAAGGGTGGGCAGGTAGTTAGGCAGGCAGGCTGACTCATGCACTCCATTGTACCCTTGCAGATCTGGATCCTGGTGTTGGGAGCTGTATTTGGTTTCTCTTCTTATGGTCCCATTGCCTTGTTTGGAGTCATAGCCAATGAGAGTGCCCCTCCCAATTTGTGTGGCACCTCTCATGCTATTGTGGGACTCATGGCCAATGGTAAGTGATACCTTTAAGAATATTCACCTTGTCCCTGCTGTGTCTTGCACACAGGCCTGCTAGAGGCAGGAGGCAGCCCACAGGTTTTCCCCTCAAGAATGGCTCAGGCTTTTCCCTCCTCTCCAACAGTGGGCGGCTTTCTGGCTGGGCTACCCTTCAGCACCATTGCTAAGCACTACAGTTGGAGCACAGCCTTCTGGGTAGCTGAAGTGATCTGTACGGCCAGCACAGCTGCATTTTTCCTGCTCCGAAACATCCGCACCAAGATGGGCCGAGTGCCCAAGAAGGCTGAGTGAAGAATGCAGGCTCTGGAGCACCCTCTCATCTGCAGCCTCCCTTTGCACACAGTGGAGTGCAGAAAGGGAGTGTTCCCTCTGGCTAGCACTCATGCTTTGAATTTGTTTTGGTGCCTTCTCTCTCACTGGGTGGCACTGGAAGTTATCAGTAGCTAATGAGGTCATGGCTCCCCATCCTATGCTCTATTTAAAACATAACCTTTGTTCTTGGAGTCCATTAGCTCCTATTTCCTGCTTTCAGAGGAATAGGAAACTTTTGCAGTCAGGTTGTCTCCTGTACCCTTCTTCCTCTCCTGGGCCCTATCCTGTTCCTATCCTGCTCAAATCCACCAAAAGTGAGGCTGTCCCTGCAGCTGCAGGGCAACAATAACCTGTGATTTCTGCTCTGCCCTAAGGCCTCTCAACGGTAGGCAGTAGCTACTACCAATACCTCAAGTCCCCAGTGGAAGAGAGAAGGCCACCACTCTCATCAACAGCTTGAGTACAGGGTATGAATGGAAGGATAAGATGACTTGTAGATTAAAACTAGATTTGATAATAAACAGTTAACTCATTCTTTCAAAAGGGGTAATAATAAAAGCTAGAGATGGTTTTCCTTGGGAAATTACAACAGTACTTCTTTCCATCCCAATTGGAAAGATGGTCATTTCCCTGGAGTGGGAAAGCTGAAGCACAGATGGGTACCATTAAGCTCATGTCTCCAATGCCTTCAGTTGAACACTGTGTAATTTAATAATAATTTTTAGAGATGAAGCTGGTGGTCATAAGCAGGTTATATAACTTGATGAAGGGGGACAGAATGATAGTGTTTCACTGATAGTCAATTCTGGGACTAGAATCAGGGCTTGTGATTCCAAGTGTTGCATTCAACATGTTTTAATTTCTGCCAAAAATACAGTATATCAACTTCACAGAATTCCTTTACCATTTCTGTCTCCTTGAGCCCTTCCCCCAAGATCATAGTTAGGACAGCAAACACTGGCTCAAAGGAATGTTTTATTGTAGTATTTATGGGCCTACCTCCTCCATAAATAAATCTGTACAGAGTTGGGAAGTAGGACCATAACATACAGAAAGGAAAAAAGCATACCATTAAGGCTCAGGGATCAGTACAAGACATCAGCATCCTCCCATTTTCAAGTACACTAACAAGGCTTCTGGGATCTCCCTTGGAGTGGAAACAATAGAACCCATGCTGCAGGATCTCTCAATTTGGGGGCCCATTATAGGTTTAACCTATGACCCAGGTCCAAAAGTCCCAGCTTTCTCGGCCACTTCCAAAGCTAGCTTCAGGTTCTGGTCAAACAGCTCACACCTAGGTCAGACCCAGGAGACACAAATAAGAAAACTCCGTGAGGCTCTTTCCCCCACTTTAGATGTAGAAGCAGAATCAGTGAAACTACCTGCAGGACATGAACCCAAGGAAAACTTGGATTCTCAAAATAAAAGGCTAGTTATTGTTGTCTTATTTAAAAGTAATATTCTAGCTGGGCACCGTGGCGCAGGCCTGTAATCCCAGCACTTTGGGAGCCTGAGACAGGAGAATTGTTGAGTTCAAAGCCAGCCTCAGCAATGGTGAGATGCTAAGCAATTCAGTAAGACTCTGTCTCTACATAAAACACAAAATAGGGCTGGGGGTGTGGCTCAGTGGTTGAATAACCCTGAGTTCAATCCTAGTACTCCCCCCCCCAAAAGTAATATTCTGCTATACTTCAAAAGACTTTGGGGAGAGCACAAGGCTTTGACCAGTATCGGGGGAGTAAGGCCACCCACCTGATGGGCATTTCCAGGGAGTAGAATGGATTCTTGAGGGCAAAGTCTGAGTAAATTTCATAAATTTTTCGAAGAAGAGAATCTATTCCGGCTTGCCTAGGATCTGCCAACACCACAAATTTGATCCCTGGAGAGAAAACAAGAATGGTTACCGAAGGGTAGAGAACACAGCATTCATCATTCTGTATTTTTACAGCACTTTCAATTTTATAAAATACTCTCATAAGCCCATTTTATCATTGCTGCCACATAAAGCAGAAAAGGCAAAACTGTGCATCTACAGAAGGGACCAGATAATGTGACTTTATTATGTCATCAGGTAACTGAGAGACCAGGCTTTGAGGTCTAGCTCTGCCACTTCCTTCCAGTCTTGGAATCCTTCAGCAGAAACAGCATCATACAGAGGACAAACTCTGTATTAAGTGGGTAAGGCAATGGCATAATCCAAAGGCCAATTTTCTTTTGACTTTTATATTTCATTTTGGAACAATATACCTTCTAAAATATATGCAACATGACATTCAGATGAGTTATCTGAACCAGGGCCAACCAAGGCTCAGCATGCCAGATGATATAGACAAAATCAGCTTCAGATCACATACTGGCTTTGGATTTTTAAAACTAATAGATATATGTGTACCACTGTCCCAGGAAAACTGAACACCACCCTCATCCTTGCTTACCAAAGCTGTCTTTGGTCAATCCCTTGGCCCAGCCTGTCCCATCTATCCAACTTGGCTATCTGGAGACACATACCTGTCAGTGTCTGGAAGCAGTGCAGTTTGAAAGTGTCTGTCTCCAGCATCTCAATGCCTGAGCTTCCCTGTTCAGGAGACAGCTGGGAGCCAATGGCAAAAAGCCTATATGCAAAGGAGGCAAAGTTGGGAATCCCCCCGAAAGGCTGTAAGGGAAGAGTGCTTCTCAAACTTTATCTGCTGAGGAGTTCACTTTACAGCTTAGGATAGTCAGGAGAGGTTGTGTGAACTGCCTGGCAGTAGTGTCAGAATTTCTTTTAAATTAATTTTATTGTTCCCTTCTCCCGACTCCGGACTGAACCCAGGGGTGCTCTACTACTGAGCAACACCCCTAGTCCTTTTTTATTTTTGAGACAGGATCTCATTAAGTTGCCAAGGCTGGCCTGAAATTTGCAATCTTCTTGCCTCAGCCTCCCTAGCAGCTGGGGTTATAGGCATGTGCACCATGCCCAACTTACATTACATATTGTACTGTAACATTTACGCTGAAAACGAGGGGGCAAAAGAAACACTGGGGAATATGTGCATGCTTGCTTAGCTGGTGGCTAGGCCCAAGTAAGCTCATCTCATACAGCTGAGAGAAATGTTTTCAAAGGTCATTTAATTGTCTTATAGATGAGGAAACTAAGGCTCAGAAAAAAGAAACTGACTTAGGCAAGGCCACGCCACTGTACTATCTAAAACCTTTTCATAACCACAAGAACCAATGACTTATGAGGAGGTACAGAAATATTAACACTGCTGCCTAGAAGTGCCCACAGAACCACACTAAACCAGCCAGGGTACAGCGAGATGCAGGCCAAACCATTAGGAAGGGTTGAGGGAACTTACGAGTGGAACATGGAGGCCAACATGAGCTTCTCATTGGAGGTGAGGCGGGGCCGACCGAATCGAATGGACACCGGGTAGTTACCAGGGTTACCCAGATACTCCAGCACCTCTTTCCCGTCGGCCATGAACTTGCCGTTCACGTCCACGCCATTGATGGCCAGCACTGCGTGGCCCACTGCAGAGTTGAGGCTAAGGGTCACAGAAGCTCCAAGCCAGAGATTCCACAGGGGCCCAGGCGCACCCCAAGCCCCATCCCGCACCTAAACACTAGCCCATTTCCGCAGCACCGAGCCCCGCCCCGCCCCCCGCCCGAGCCTAGCACACCCCGGATGCCATCGCGCTGTCCGAAGGCAACCAGCACGCGCTCGTCATGTAACTTAAGCAGCAGATCCAGTGGGTAACTGAACGTTTTCTCAGCCTCAGCCCGTGGCGCGTAGCTGTCCAACTGGTAAATCAGGCCGCCAGCTTTGTTCACTACATACACGCTAAAAATCGCCATTGCAGCCTCTGCTGCTTACAAATTCGGGTCCGGCTTCTTCTCGAGGTCCCGCCCCGGAACTGCCGTCACAGCACCCGCCCCGGCCACCACCAGCTTTCGCCTCCGAGATCCTGCAAGCTCCTTCGGCGCGTGCGCACTCGGGGCTACACGCCTGGGCCTAGTGGTACTGGACAGCTAGTCGCCAAGTCTGCTGTGCTTCTTAGTGCCAAGGCAGCACTTTGCTTCATAACTAGCGGCAGTCTAACAACCAAGTGGCAGTTCTAGAGGGCGCGGCTCAGGCACCGGCGTTCACTTCCCCCATCCCGCACTTGGCGAGAGAGCGAGGGCGCCGCCTCAGGACTTCCTTCGCGTGGCTCCGCCCTTTGCCCCGGAAGTAGTCGTGACGGACGGAGGTTTCTGGTCCTGTTGGTGAGCAGAGCTTCCTTTTTGTTCGACATCTTGACGAAGGCCGGGTAGCTGCTGCTGCTCTCCAAGCTTCGCGATGGTGAGCTTCGTGGGTGTGAGGACGGCTAGGTTCTGTGAGCCGGGCGGTGTTGGGGCGAAGTGAAGGTGACACTGAGCGGGAGGACTTCTTGCACTGCCGGGCTGGGCCTCGGCGCGGGCACAGGAATTGCTTTCCCCATGTGCTCTGGTTTGAGCGGCGTTGCGGGGTGGAGTGTAGTTAGTCGGAGAGCATAGGACTGCTTTAGACCTGCTTGCGTTTTTTCCTACAGCCGCCCAAAGACGACAAGAAGAAGAAAGATGCTGGAAAGTCGGCTAAGAAAGACAAGGATCCAGTGAACAAATCTGGGGGCAAAGCCAAAAAGAAGGTAGGAGTGAACCGTTCTCTGAGAGGGAGAGTGGGGGCGCCCTCCGTGGCATGCTAGTGATAAACATGACCTGTGCTTTTGTTTTTTGTGGTACTGGGGATTGAACCCAGGGCTTAATGCATGTTGGACAAGCACTCCACTCACATCTCCAGTCCTAATAAATGATTTGTGTAGCAAGTGTTTTTCTCGGGTTGAGCCACGTTGATTACGCTTCCATGGCCATTTTTAAAATTTTAAGGATGGAGTGGTAAACGTGTATAAAGGGTTTACTCCATTGACTAGCACGTTACTTTTTAACAGATCCTTTGGGCTATTCCATACCCCTCAATGTGTCTTATTTTTGCAATCTGCAGCTTCATGGTAGTAACAATGGAAGAGATTTCTCAGACTTCTGACGCATGTTGCTTCGAAGGGATAGGTGCTTCTGTCAGAATTTGACTAGTTTTTCTTTTTGTTTTTGTGAGCAGAAGTGGTCCAAAGGCAAAGTTCGGGACAAGCTCAACAATCTAGTCTTGTTTGACAAAGCTACTTACGACAAACTCTGTAAGGAAGTTCCCAACTATAAGCTTATAACCCCAGCTGTGGTCTCTGAGCGACTGAAGATTCGAGGTTCCCTGGCCAGGGCAGCCCTTCAGGAGCTCCTCAGTAAAGGTGAGGGATGTGTTGCAATGGTATGCTTTTAAGGGTTGAGTTGTCTTCATGTTAGCCATCTAAGTACTTTTACTAGAAAAGCAGTTGGAGTTTAGGGCCAGAAGAGGCATATTTGATCACTGGCTTTGATTTTTATGCTGTGGATTCTAATCATATTATTACTATTTTGGTACCGGGGATTGAACAGAGAGGTGCTGTGCTACCGAGTTATATCTCTAGCCCTTTTTATTTTTTGAGACAAGGTCCTGCTAGATTGCTGAGGCTTGCTTTGAACTTTGTGGTTCTCCTGCCTCAGCCTCCCAAGTAGCTGGGATTACATGCATGTGTCCTGGCTCAGTTGTTTTTTGTTTTTTGAAATGGTTCTTGTTAAAACATTTAGGGTAAAAGTCATTTTTATTGATGCATTAAGTTTAAAAGTTGAATGGTGCATCTGAGTGCCACAATTTTACTTTGGGCATGAGTGCAAATTAACTGAATTGTACAGTATATTATGGAAGTAATGGTTTGGTTTGGTTTTTTGGTATCAGGGATTGAACCCAGGGGCACTTAACCACCGAACCACAACCACCAGCCTTTTATTTTGAGGTAGAGTTCTTGCCAAGTTGCGCAGGCTGACTTCAAACTTGGAATTATCCTGCCTCAGCCTGCTAAGTAGCTGGGATTACAGGCATGCACCACTCGATTCACTACCTCCCTTTTTATGGTGGCTAGGGATTGAATCTAGCACCTTGTAATTAGGCGAGTGCTTGATCACTGAGCTACACCACCTCCCCAGAAGTAATGGTTATTAAAATTACAGTAGTTAGAGGCTGGGATTATGGCGCAGTGGTAGCGTGCTCGCCTAGCACGCATAAGGCACTGGGTTCGATCCTCAGCACCACATAAAAATAAGGATATTCTGTCACCTATACCTAAAAAATAAACATTTTTAAAAAAAAATACAGTAGTTAAAAAAGAGGAAAGGAAAAATAAAGTTGTAATAAATCCTAAGAGCAAATGTAAATAAAATTAGATGATAATCAGGAACTGTAGATATACCTTCTATTACCATACTCTCTCAAACTAAGCAGTTTTGGGCCAGGCACGGTGGCTCACGCTTGTAATCCCAGCACTTAGGGAGGCTGAGACAGGAGAATCACGAGTTCAAAGCCAGCTTCAGCAACGGTGAAGCGCTAAGCAACTCAGTGAGACCTTGTCTCTACATAAAACACAAAATAGGGCTGGGGATGTGGCTCAGTGGTCGAGCGCACCTGAGTTCAATCCCCAGTACCAAAAACAAAAAAACAAAAAAACAAGCAGTTTTGGGAAAGGATAGAAAAATTTTTTTTTTATTAATTTTTTTTATTTTTTAATCTGTTAAGTACCTCATAGAACTACTATGTGAAAACCTTATCCTTCCTTCCTAGGACTTATCAAACTGGTTTCAAAGCACAGAGCTCAAGTAATTTATACCAGAAATACAAAGGGTGGAGATGCCCCAGCTGCTGGTGAGGATGCATGAACAGGTGAGAGGAATACAGGGGTTCATAGCAAAGGAAGGCTACGATTTACAAAGCTTTACAAGGCTCTGTGATTCTGATTCTCTTCATTTTTTCTTTTTACAGGTCCAATCAATTGTACATTTGGAAAAATAAAATTTTATTAAAACGAATGAGTATGTCTGTTTTATAAGAAAGGGATTAGGAAAGGATTTGGTCAAAGGAATAATAGGGTTTGTTAGCTGTTTGTGACAAGCCTTATGGTGGTTTGAAGAGTATCTTGAAATGATTAGTTTTTTTCCTTTTGTTTGTTCCTTACTGCAGCTTCAGTTTTGTATTGATGCCTGGAAGGAAATGAAGGGTTACCAGTATGAAGGGTGATAATCTCCAAAGGGTTGGTAGGTTAGAGTCCTGGCATTGGATTCATACCTAGACTGCCAGCGGCGTCCATTATTCCAGACTCTGCCAAAAGAGGGCAGCCACCCAGCACTGGTGCTGGAGCTATGATCAAAATTGGCCCCAACTCGGTCTGGGGGCAATTTCTTCAATTTCTGTTTTTCTTCTGCAATGACAAGGAAATAATTTTGAGTGTGATGATTTGAAGAACCTTATGTACTTACTGAATTAGTTACTCACTTTCTTTAAGAAATTCTTCATAGGAGGGTCCTATTTGTTGGTTCCCAGGGCTGTGTTCCTCATCTGGGATCATCCAGGGAGGTGTGGCACCTGGAAAAAGAAAGCTCATTTTTAACAGAAACTAAAATACCTTTTAAAAAAAAACAAAACAAAAAAAACCTTCAAGTTATGTTAAGGAATATGCCCTAACTGTTACCTCACATACTTAACTAGGAAGTGTTCAAAAATCAGAATTCTGGAGTTTGGGAGATTGAAGTTCCAAGGCTGATTAAAGTGATGTGCCTTATATGGGATACTTTTTAAAAAAAAATAGCTTGGAGGCATGATAGCTCCTCCCTCCCACTGTCCTGGGGATTAAGCCCAGGGCCTAGTGCAGGTTAGACAAGAGTTCTACCACTGAGCTACATCCCTAGCCTCCACCCCTGCTTTTGTTACACTTGAGACAGGGTTCTCCCCAAATTGCCCATTTTGGCCATAAACCTGTGAACCTCCTGAGTACATGGGAATACAGGTAGGCACCACCATGGCCATAAGCTTGGGTCTTTTTCTCCCTTTTTTGTGGGATTGGGAATTGAACCCAAGGGTGTTACAAACACTAAACAATGTCCCCAGCCCTTATTTTTAATGGCTTTTCATATGTTCTGGATGCAAATCCTTAAGTAGACACTCTTTAAGTAGACATTGCTTTTTCTTAAATTTTGTTCTTTAAAAAGGATGTGGCTCAGCCTCAATAATGGTGAGGCATTAAGCAACTCAGTGACACCCTGTCTCTAAATAAAACAAAATAAGGCCGGGGATGTGGCTCAGTGGTCGAGTATCCCTGAGTTAAATCCCCTGTACCAAATTTTTAAAATAACTGCCTCTTGTTTTAGAAACACTTCCCAGGACCTTACCTGAGTGAATGTTACCAACTCCAGGTGTATCCTGTAGTGGAAATGGAAAAAAAAGGAAAATCCTAGATAAGAAAGCAAAGAGATAATAGGATACTAATAGCTAGAGACAGAATGAAGGAGGTAGACACAACCCTCGCCAGAATGCAAATTCTGCACTCTGGTGATAAACCTGAGACAAGTCATTGAAGTAGTCCTGGCTTCAAGAGGCTTAGTGTTGTGTGTCTGTCTGGTGGGGGAGGGAAGGTACTGGGGGTTTAGCCCAGGGGTACTTTGTCACTGAGCTACATTCCCAGGCCCTTTTTAAGATCATTTTGAGACAGCCTCACTAAGTTGCTGAGTCCAGCCTCAGCCTTACCATCCTTTTGCTTCAGTTGCTGGAATGACAGACACAGCAAGGCTAATGGTCCTAATGGTGGATGAGTCCAAAAGCGGCATAGCTGCCACATGTAAAGTACAACCCTGGCCCTCACCGCACACATGCAGTTGGTGAAGAGAACGCATATATTACAGATTACATTTGAGGCTTTACATGGTACTACCTCTGTTAATAGAAATGGCCTGTTCAAGCTGGGTGTGGTGGTGCACACCTGTAATCCCAGCACTCTGGGAGGCTGAGACTGGAGAATCATTAGTTCAAAGCCAGCCACAGCAATGGTGAGGCACTAAGCAACTCAGACCCTGTCTCTACATAAAACAAAAAAATAGGGCTGAGGATGAAGCTCAGTGGTTGAGTACCCCCGAGTTCAATCCCCGGTACCAAAAAAAAAAAAAGAGGGCCTGTTCAGATAAGCCTATGAAAAAGTGACGTGAGCTAAGGACTGGAGGAAGGGTAAGCCTTAACTAGGTGAGTAGGGGAGGAAAAACAATGGCAGGTGTGGAAGCAGCTCCAGCAGTTGGGATGCAGGTGATGAAGTGGTTTGGGGAGCGGGGTACTGCAAAAGGAGTAGAAACTGTCCCAAGGGTGAACTAAGGCAAACAGGAGGTAAAATTGATGGACAAATATTGACAAATGGGAGATGAAAAGAGAACAAAGATCTGCATTTACATGAGTGAAAATACAGTAGAGTGATGGGGGTTACCTTCAGATGCCTGTGGGATATTGATGCTTAAATGGCCTGTACTGAGCTGAAACACTAAGAGTTAGCATTTCTTTGGCAATGATGGCAACAGGTGTGGATAAGATCACTCTGGAAGGTGAGAAAAGAGGTCTAAGGACACAGTACTAAGGAACAGTGTAATAAAAGGGAAAAGCCTACAAAGGAGATGGGAATGGGCCCAGGAGAATAGGTAGAAAAGAAGGTTGTCCTGGGATCTGAGTGGGCATTGGCTCCCTGCAGGCTTGTCCAGTGTACCTGATGGCCAATGAATGTCAGAGGCTCTCCTGCTTCCATCCAGTCAAGGTCTGGAGGTGGTGGCTGGTCCAAGTATGAGGGCTGTTGTGAGCTGGAGGCTACTTGGCTGAAAGACAAACAGGCTCAGGCTGGCGGATGAGGCCCTTGAGCTACAAGGATGGCAAAGGTTACATCTGTTCCCATTTCCTGGCCAAACGGTTACAGATTATTCTAAGATGTTTAATAACTCAAGAGATTCCCAACAATCTTACCTGTTTCTCCCTTTCCAGCTTCCAAGTGCTGAGGAGCTCTCTTCTGGGTCTGGCTTGCTCTGAGGCTGAGTTTGATTCAGGAAAAATAAATGTCTAAGGTGCTTACGAGCCTGCCTAGGCCATGCCCCCATGCTCCAATCCCTGGTATCATGGAGGGTATTGCCCAAATTGCAAACTCCCTCCCAGCCCTGCCCACATCTTCTCCACCAAGTAGACCTGCCCCCTGGTGGACAGGTTAAGAATTCAAGCCAAGCAGATGTGGAATGAAGTCCTTGAGTTGTCTTAGAAGAGCTGATTGCTGAAATGCTGGACCTGGGAAAGTGAGGGATCAGTGGATTTGGATTGGATACTGCTCTGGATCCTCCGAGGGAAACCAACCTCTAAGACAGATCTGACCACCTCCTGCCGGCTCTGCTCCACCTCACGAATTTGAGCTGCCATCTGTGGGAGATAGGCTGCTTAGACAGGTTTAGGATCATGGGGAGGAATCCTTCAGAGGTCCTTTAATTTACCTCTTTGATCACTTCATCCTCTTTTTCCTCATAGGAATCCAAACTTTTCACCATGGATTTCTTGAATCTAAAAAGAAGGAGAACATAAAGGATAAATCAGCCCAGAACTCCAGCTCCCACCAGTCATGAAAAGATATATATATTTTAAACTTTTTTAAAAATATTTTTGAAGTTGTAGATGGACACACAATATCTTTATTTATTTTTATGTGGTGCTGAGGATCGAACCCAGTGCCTCACACATGTGAGGCAAGCGCTCTATCACTGAGCTACAATCCCAGCCCGTATCTGAAACTTTTATTTATTCATTTTTTTGGTGGTACTGGGGATTGAACCCAAGGTCTTGTGCATAATAGGAAAGTGCTCTTCCACTGAGCCACGTCCCTATCCCTTTTTATTTTTATTTATTTATTGCAGTACTGGGGATTGAACCCAGAGGTGCTCTACCATGGAGCTACACCCAGCCCTTTCTATTTTTTATTTGAGATGGAGAGGGGTCTCACTAAGTTGCTGAGGTTGGCCTCCAACTTGCTATCCTGCATCAGCCTCCTGAGTTGCTTGGAATAACAGGCAACCACACTGGTCTTTTTCCTCCCCTTTTTGGTGCTCAGTATTGAACCAGGGGCATTTAAACACTGAGCCACATTTGCAGCCCTTTTTATATTTTATTTAGAGATAATTTGGAGAGTTGCTTAGGGCCTCATTAAGTTGCTGAGGCTGGCTCTAAACTTGCAATCCTCCTGCCTCAGCCTCCAGAGCCACTGGGATTACAGGCATGCACCACCACACCCAGCTTATTTTAAAATTTTTTTTTTTTTTTTTTTGGTACTGGGGATTGAACTCAGGGGCACTCGACCACTGAGCCACATCCCCAGCCCTATTTTGTGTTTTATGTAGAGACAGGGTCTCACTGAGTTGCTTAGCACCTCGCCGTTGCTGAGGCTGGCTTTGAACTCGCGATTCTCCTGTCTCAGCCTCCCAAAGTGCTGGGATTACAGGCTTGAGCCACCGTGCCCGGCTTATTTTAAAATTTTGAGATAGTGTCTTGCTAAGTTGCATGAGGCCTTGCCAAACTGCTGAGGCTAGCTTTGAACTCCTGGAGATCCTGCTGCTGTAGGTTCCTGAGTTGTTGTTATAGGCGTGCACCACCTCACCCAGTAAAACTTGGCTATTTTTGAGAGAGGTCTCACTAATTTGCTCAGGCTGGCCTTCAACTTGCTATCTCCTACCACAGTCTCGCAAATAGAATTTTTTTTTTAAATTTTTGAGTTGTTGGGGCTGGGATTGTGGCTCAGTGGTAGAGCGCTTGCCTCGCATGTGGGCGGCACTTGATCCTCAGCACCGCCTATAATGAATGAAGAAATAAAAGTCAATCAACAACTAAAAAAGATTTTTAAAAAAAATTTTTTGAGTTGTTTTGTTTGCAGTACTGGGAGACCAAGGGGTACTTCAGCACTGAGCTACACCCCGCAGCCCCCTTTGAGATGTTATCAGTAAGTTGATGAAGCTAGCCCCAACCTTGTGATCCTCCTGCCTTAGTTGCCTGTGTCATTAGGATTATAGGCATGTGCCACCACAGCTGGCAATTTTTGAGAATTTTCAAACTCAAAAACAAAAGAAAGTACAACAAACACTCCTACATCTCTCACCCAGATACACTGTTAACATTTTGCCATATTGGTTCTACTTTTTTTTTCTTGGTACCAGGGATTGAACACAGGAATGCTTAACCACTGACCCATATCCCCATACTTTTATATTTTTTATTTTGAGACAGGGTCTCACTAAATTGCTTAGGGCCTCCCTAAATTGTTGAGGCTGGCTTTGAACTTGCAATTCTCCTGCCTCAGCCTCCCCAGCCACTGATATTTCAGGTCTGTGCCACCATGTCTGTCTACATAAGAATGTAGATACCAGGAGTTTTTTCTGTAAACTCTTGGCTTTGACATCCCCTTAGGTCCCACACCTCATAATCTCAGCATGGTCTCAATTAAAAGTATACTTTTCCTGAAGCAGTTCAGGGCTCACTCCCCCTGTACTGACCATCTTCCTGCATATCAGTTTCTGAGGGCACTCTATAGTGTAGTAAAACAGTAAAACTATTCAAAGTAGGCACTGGGTGGGCCCCAGTTGTTGCCCCGATGAACAGTCTCTTCCATTCCTAAAGAAATTTAGTATTTCTGTGCCTCACATTTATGGAGTTGATTATGGTCAATTTTTATTCTATATTCTCTATTTGCTGACTCCAATCCCCTAACTAGATTTTGACATTTTTTAAGGGGAGGGGTGGTACTGGGGATTGAACTCAGGGGCACTCAACCACTAAGCCATATCCCCAGCCCTATTTTGTATTTATTTATTTATTTATTTATTTGGTACTGGGGATTGAACTCAGGGGCTCTCGACCACTGAGCCACATCCCCAGCCCTATTTTGTGTTTTATTTAGAGACAGGGTCTCACTGAGTTGCTTAGTGCCTCGCCATTACTGAGGCTGGCTTTGAACTCACGATTCTCCTGTCTCAGCCTCCCTAAGTGTTGGGATTACAGGCTTGCGCCACCACGCCCGGCTCCTATTTTGTATTTTATTTAGCAACAGGGTCTCCCTGAGTTGCTTAGTGCCTAACTTTTGCTGAGGCTGGCTTTGAACTTACAATCCTCCTGCCTTAGCCTCCAGAGCCACTGGGATTACAGACATGCAACACCGCGCCCGCCTCCCCAACTGGATTATTTTTTTAATATTTTTTAGTTGTTGATGAACTTTTATTTATTTGTATGTGGTGCTGAGAATTGAACCCAGTGCCTCACACATGCTAGGCAAGAGCTCTTCTACTGAGCCACAACCCCAGCCCCCAACTAGATTTTAAACCTCAAGAACTCTGTTACACTTCTGTATGTGTGGTACTGGGATTGAACCTAGGGCCTCACACATGCTAGGAAAACACTGACCTATATCCCTATCCTTTTTAATTTTATTGTGAAATGGTCTCATTAAGTTACCCAGGATGATGCTGGGTACGGTGGCACTTGCCTGTAATCCCAGCAGTTTAAAAGGCAGGAGGATCACAAGTTCAAAGCCAGCCTTAGCAACTTAGCAAAGGCCCTAAGAAACTCAGTGAGACCCTGTCTCTAAATAAAATACAAACAAGGGCTAAGGGTGTGGCTCAGTGATTGAGTGCCCCTGAGTTCAATCCTCAGTACCAAAAAAAAAAAATTTACTTTGAGGCTGGCCCCAAAGTGGGACTACAAGTGTGGGCTACCATGTTTGGGTTTTTTGTTTGTTTATTTTAAACAGATGTGATCTATGTTGCCTGGGCTGACCTCAAACTTCTGTGTTCTCTCTTTTTTTGGTACTGGGGATTGAATCGAGCAGGGGGAAGAGTGGTGGGCTTATCTCTGAGTCCATCCGAGGCTTTTTGTTTGTTTGTTTTGGTACTGGGGTTTGAACTCAAGGGCACTCGACCACTGAGCCACATCCCCAGACCTGTTTTGTGTTTTATTTAGAGACAGAGTCTCACTGAGTTGCTTAGCACCTGGCCATTGCTGAGGCTGGCTTTGAACTCGTGATTCTCCTGCCTCAGCCTCCCAAAGTGCTAGGATTACAGGCGTGCGCCACCACCCCTGGCTTCCCCAGCCTTTTTAACTTATTTATTTATTTATTTGGGGTACTGAGGATTTAACCCATGGGTACTTCATCACTTAGCTACATCCCCAGCCCTTTTTATTTTTTATTGTGAGATAGGGTTTAAGTTGTGCAAGGCCTTGCTAAGTTGCTGAGGCTGGCCCTAAACTTGCAATCCTCCTGCCTCAGTCTCCCAAGTTGCCACTGCACCCTCTTTTTTTTTTTAGTTGTAGATGGGCACAATTCCTTTTTTATTTTTATGTGGTGCTGAAGATAAAACCCAGTGCCTCATGCATGCTAGGCAAGTGCCCTACCACTGAGCTACAATCCCAGCCCCCATGCTTATTACTTTATTTTGAGACAGGGTCTTGCTAAGTTGCTGAGGCTCACCTCAAACCTGTGATCCTTCTGCCTCAGCCTCCTGAATCACTAGAATTATATCCATGCACCACCATACCTGGCTTTTTTTTTTTTCTTTCAAGAGATGGGGTCTAGCTATATTGCCTAGCCTTGTCTCAAACTTCTGGGCCCAAGCGATCCTCTGGCCTCAGGTTCCTGAGTAGCTGAGACCACTAGTGCACACTACTGTGACCATTACATTGTTCGTGTGTTCAATATATTGCTTACAGTAATAAGTGCTATGAACACAGTACATACTTGTGTGATCCTTGCTGACCTTTCCAATATTAAGTTCTTAAACTTGACAAAGACCCAGAGAACTCACTCTGCTATTTCATCTTTCATAACCAGTGACTTACCGTGCATAATCCTGGGGGGAGATCAGAAACTTCTCTTTCATCTGGACTTCGGCCTTGTTCTCCCACCAGAATTTGCTGGTTGCTTTCTTGTGCTCTGGGCTGAGAATGGATAGGATGGTTAATCTCAACTATGGATTATAAAAAAGTACTCTGGTATCTAAGCATTAGGTAAGGATTCCAAACTGCATCTGGTTTCTGCCTTAAACAAGGCAAAGAGAGGAAACTATTACCACTCTTCAAGATCTTCAGTTTCAGCCGGGCGCGGTGGCGCAAGCCTGTAATCCCAGCACTTAGGGAGGCTGAGACAGGAGAATCGCGAGTTCAAAGCCAGCCTCAGCAATGGCGAGGCGCTAAGCAACTCAGTGAGACCCTGTCTCTACATAAAACACAAAATAGGGCTGGGGACGTGGCTCAGTAGTCGAGTGCCCCTGAGTTCAACTCAAGTACCAAGAAAAAAAAAAAAAAAACTTCAGTCTCCTTTACCCCCCATAAAGTTGTGAGGTGATGGGCAGAGAGCACTCTGGTTTTCCCAGCGAGACCACCCACACCACTGGCATTGTAACGGCCATTAGACCCCTCCCTATCCTCGAGGTTGGCCATACCTGTGACTCAATCCATCTACCCCGATCAAATCGCAAAGTGTTTCCTCTTCGCCATCAACACACATGTATGCATATATGCCAGGAAAGGATCCCAGCCTGGCTCTCACCTGGCCAGATGCTCCAGCAGACCCCCGTGCAGCACTGTCAAGTTTCCGTGGCTCAGGTGTTTCTGCACCTCACAGCCGCAACACAGGCACCAGCAACATCTGTCGTGCTCGGGCACGTAACGCTCCACCTGAGCCGCGCGGACAGCCTTGCGGGCGGCCTCCACCTAAGGAGAACAGACCAGGTAGGAACCCGAGGAAGACGCCCAAATCCCAGCCCCTCCGGCCCTCGCGGCACTGCCCCTCATCCCTCCAGCTCCACGTCCGCACCTGGGGCAGGAGACGCTCCAAAGCCGCCTTAAGCTGCCGCTGGTGCTTGCGGCTGTAGACGTGTCCGCGACCACAGAAGAAGGTCTGGCGGCATAGAGGACAGCGCTGCGGCGGCGCCATGGGCCTAGGACCTGGGATCGCCAACCCTTGCTGCCGATCTTTCGCCATCCGCTGACCCCCGACCCTTGACCCCCTCGGGGCGGGGCGAACCCAGAGGCTCCTGGGGCCCCTAGCGGCCGGCAAGCGCCACTACAAATCGTTCTGCGGTTGCGCGGACTGTTCTCTCGGCAGCGTAACCCTGGGGAGTCATCACAACATCCCCAGATGCTGTCTGGCCAGTGAAAGAGCCCAGCAGTATCGTGCAGGTGCGCGGGAAAGAGTGCACGCCAGTTTGGACCACAGAACACATTCGTTTCGTAACAAATCATAACTGATATTTACAGGTTGTACACGGTGTGTCCTGGGCTTTGCATTAGTTATTTCACTGAATCCTCCCACTAACGTTATGCGGCGTGTCATTACTGGCATCTTACCAGTGGGAAAGCTGCGGCATGAAGAAGGTAAGGAACTCTGTGAAAGGTTGCACAGGTGTTAAGTGGCGGAATCAGCCACTTAATAAGTGGTTCACCAGTTCCCCAGGCTGCAGGGGAACACCTGCTGGAGGTGACCATAATCTAATACCTAATCACAGTCACCCCACAGGAGTGTCCTGAGCACTACTCTGTAAAGGAAAAGCGATAAAATGTGCAGGATCACTGCTGAGAGCGGATATTTTTAATTGGTGAAAACGCTGCTCTAATTGAATTTTATTAATTCTTGGCAAAGCACTTCTTCCAGAATCAGCAGGCTCCCTGTCTGCCCTGCTTCCCTAAAACTTAGGGCATAAGGTGAATTGTCCCTTCACAAGCCTGAAATCTCCAACCTAGAGCTCCCCCTCAATGTCTGGAAATTAGCTCAGACTTTGCTTTTAGGATAAACAGCAAGAGCTGGCCCAGTGTCCCAGATTTCTCTTAGATTTTGTTACTAGTGCTGGTGCACTAACCTGGATGGACAGCCATGTTTGTGGGCTGCACATGGTCAACTCAACAAAATCAGGCCCAGAAAATAGCTGGGGTGCCTTATGGATCTTGCCTCCTTGTTGGAGCTGCCCTCTAAACCGCAGTTTCTGCCAGATGTGATTCTTTTTTTTTTGTTTTGTTTTGTTTTCCTTTTGGTGCTGGGGATTGAAACCAGTCCTTGAAGATGGAAAGCATGAGTCCTACTACTGCTCCACCCCAGATGTGATTTGTTTTCATGACCTGTGTAACAAAATTTATGAGCTCCCATCACTTTTTTGGCAGGGTCAATCCTGAATCTTGCCTTCCAAAATTGCTCATTCTCTGAATCCAAACTCTGAAGTTCTATTCTGATTACCATCTTCTATCCTCCCATGTGGCCTTAGCTTTATCCTGGACTTCAACTACAGGGAGACCTTCATTGCTGAAGAAGAGTCCTCTTCTCATCCTTTCACTCAGAAAATTATTTAACATCTGCCTGCTGCCAGGTACTTGACTCTAGGTGGTGGTTTTCAAAGTGTGGCTGCTCAGGCCCACAGCTTTTTAGCAGTACAGGTTCTTAGCCCTCCCAAGACCTACTGAACCAGAAGCTGTGGGGGGTAGGCCCAACCCATCAGGGAATTCTGATGTCTGCTCAAGTTTAAGATGCACTAGACTAGCTCTTAGGTCCTCTTGGTTTTACTTTATCCACTGGATCCCAGGGATTTGTTTTAGTTTTTAGTACCAGGGATTGAACCCAGGGGCTCTTAACCACTAAGTCACATCTCCAACCCTTTTTATTTTTTATTTTGGGATAGTGTCTTGCTAAGTTGCTGAGGCTGGCTTTGAACTTGTGATCCTCCTGCCTCATCTCCCAAGCCACTGGGATTACAGGTGTGCACCACTTGAACTCAGGGACTCTACCACTGCTACATCTACCATGCTACATCTCCAGTCCTTTTTATTTTGAGACAGGGTTCTCACTAAGTTGCCGTGGGCTTCCCTAAGTTGCAGCAGCTGGCCTTGAAGTTATGATCCTTCTGAGTCACTGGGATTATAAACATGAGGTACTGTTCCTGGCTCAAGGCAACTTCTTACTTCACTTATCCTCCAAGACCTCTCATTCTGTCAAACCCCAACTTTCAGTCAACACAGGTATATGTTTCTGTCATTTGTTCCAAAGCTGCTCAGGCTATGGGAGCAGCTCAGTGGTATAGCACCTGTCTAGCATTTGTGAAGCTCTAGATTTGTTCCTCTGCACAGCAGAGCTGCTCAGAGTAGTCTACAAAATTTGCTTTGACTACTAGCCCTCTGAAATTTGACTTATAAAACGTCCTTAAAGTTCTCCAGCACTAAGTGTGCAGCTGCCATGTGAACTTGGCCTGTGTGAAATGAAACTTAACACCATCCTCTTCATGACATCCCCTAGTTCATCCTCCCAGTGAATGATACCACCAAGCTAAAACCTGGAGGTTTGGGGCGAGTTATCCTAGACACGCCCTTTTTCTCAACCCCCACATCTAACCTGCACTATCACTGGACTTCTGAGATGTTTAAAGTCTAGCTGGGCACTGTGTTGCACACCTGTAATCTCAGTGAGGAGGCTCAGACAAGAGGATCATGAGTTCAAAGCCAGCCTCAGCAACTTAGCAAGGCCCTAAGCAACTCAGTGAGACCTTGTCTCTAAATAAAATACAAAGAAGTGCAGGGGATATGGCTCAGTGGTTAAGTGATCTTGGATTCAACTCCTGATTATCTTCCCCCAAAAAGTTTAAAGCCTATCTTTTTTTTTCTTTTTCCTCTGGTATTTTGAATACAGAGTTTTGCTAAGTTGCTAAGGCTGGTATTGAACTTGTTATCCTCCTGCCTCACCTCCCAAATCACTGGGATTACAGGTGTGCCATCGCACCTAGCCTATCTTCCATTTTAGAAATACTGAGAGTATACCTCATTTCAATTCCCTTCCTTTCTTGCTTGGATTTATGTAAACTCTTTCTTTCTTTCTTTCTTTCTTTTTGTGGTGCTGGGGATTGAACTTAGGGCCTTGTGCATACAAGGCAAGCACTCTACCAACTGAGCTATATCCTCTTTGTAAATTCTTTCTAACTGGTTTCCAAGTGTCTGGTTGATTCCAGCACCACTTCCTTACCACACTCCAGGCTTAAGAAAGTCCCCCAAATTACATTCCTGATTCGTTTAGTTTAATACCTCTTGATTGCCTTCAGGACAAACCTAAACCTCCTCAGCATTCCTCAGCATGCCATTCAACGCCTCTTACCACAAGATTCCCAACTTCCTCGGCTCTCCCCTTCTCTTTCTCTGACCTCTGACACCCCTCTTCCGGGCAACATTCCAAGTTCTATTGCTCCGATGCTCTTTAGTATCCCGGTCCTCAGTGCTCTCTGCCTGGAATTTACTTCTTTCCAGTTCTGCCTCATTAAGTCTTCCTTTTCTGTAAGCCCCTGAACTGTAATGTAATTTCTGTGAAGCCAGGGGCTTTTTCTGGTACATGGTAATCTCAATCAAAATTTACTAAAGAATGACATGTTATCCCTTTTTGTATAGCCTTCCAGAGTTGTGTTGTTGTTGTTGCTATTATTATTATTATTATTATTACTGTGCTGGGGATTGAACCCAGGGCCTCACACATGCTAGGCAAGTACTTGACTAATGAGCTACATCCTAGCCCCAGAACTGATCTCTTGATTCTGCTGTCCTTTGCATCTCCTGCCATCATTTTTGTGTATTAGTCAGTTGAAAACCAATAGTTGAAAAGTTCCTCAAGTATAGGGAGTGTGTTGTATGCATGCCTGATTCCTAAGAATGAGCACAGGGTGGTCCTCTAGGTGTGCTTGTCAAATTAAGTTAATACATCCAAACTCAGGCAGCTGGAGGTTGAGGTGCCCTATAGTGCCACTGGACTGGCACTTTTTACATTTTTTGGGGGGGGGGGAATGGGGGTACTGGAGATTAAACTCAGAGGCATTTTACCACTGAGCTTTATCCCCAGCACTTTTTTTTTTTTTTTTTTTTTTTTGGTACTGGGGATTGAACTCAGGGGCACTCCACCACTGAGCTACATTCCCAGCTCCCAGCCCTATTTTGTGTTTTATGTAGACACACGGTCTCACTGAGTTGCTTAGCGCCTCACCATTGCAGAGGCTGGCTTTGAACTCGCAATTCTCCTGTCTCAGCCTCCCAAAGTGCTGGGATTACAGGCATGTGCCACCACGCCCGGTTTGTCCCCAGCCCTTTCTATTTTTATTTTAAGACAGGGTCTTACTAAATTGCGTAGGGCCTTGCTATATTGCTCTGGCTGGCCTAGAACTTGCAAATCTCTTGCCTCAGACTCCTGAGTCGCTGGGATTACAGGCATGTGGCACTTTTTACCATTTTTAAATGAGGCGGCCATGGCAATGCCACCTGTAATCCCAGCAACACAAGAGGCTGAGGTAGAAGGATCACAAGTTCGAGGCCGGATTGGGAAACTTAGGGAGACCCCATCTCAAAACAAACAAACAAAAACAAAAACTCTGTCTCAAAATAAAAAAAACTAGAAAGGAATGGGGCTAGGTATGTAGCTCAGTGGTAGAGCACCTCTGGGTCTAATCGTAAAAAGTAATTTTTTAAAAATATACTTTTGGTTGTAGATGGACTGATACCTTTATTTTATTTACTCTTTTAAAATATGGTGCTGAGGATCCAACCCAGTGCCTCAGACATGCTAGGCAAGTGTTCTACCATTGAGCTATAACCCTAGCCCGTAAAAAGTAATTTCTTATAAAAAAAACAAAAACTGACAGAGACTATACATAAAACTGATTGCCCCTCATTTCTCTTGCCCACACAATCCTCAAAGATGGCTACTGCTGTTGCGTGTCTGTATTCTTCAAGACCTGGTCTGTGCTTAGACAACATTTTTATATCTGTGAACATAATTTTTATCACATTTGAACACACTGTTCTGCTTCTTCCCAAAATACATTTTGGATTTTTTTATATGAGTATACAGAACATGATATTAAATACTGCCTATATGCATATGATGTCAAATTGTATAGTCAGCCCTCTGTATCCATGAATTTGATTAACAGCAGATCAAAATTATTCAGAGTGCTAGGACTATAGCTCAGTGGTAGAGTTCATGCTTAGCATGCATAAGGGCCTGGGTTCAATCCCCAGCAGCCATAAATAAATAAATTCAGAAAAAAAATTGCATTTTACTGAACTTGTACAGACATTTTTCTTGTCATTCCCTAACAATACAGTACAACTATTTACATAGCATTTACATTGTATTAGGTCTTACAAGTAATCTAGATGATTTAAAGTATCTAGAAGGGGGGCTGGGATTGTAGCTCAGCGGTAGCGCGCTTGCCTCGCATGCGTGAAGCCCTGGGTTCGATCCTCAGCACCACATACAAAGCAATAGAATAAAGACATTGTGTCCATCTACAATAAAAAAATATTAAAAAAAATAATAATAAAGTATCTAGAAGGATTGTGTAGGTTGCATGCAAATACTAGGCCATGTCATATAAGGGAGCTGAGCATCTCCAGATTTTGGTCTCTGTATGGAGTCCCCAGAACCAGTCCCCCAGGGACACTGAAGGCTGATTGTATTTACATTTTCAGTTCAGAATTCTCGTCTAAACTCTGGCCTTATAACAACTATCTACTTGACATAACCACCCTAATGTCTCACAGATTCCAGACACAGAACTGCTCAAAGCTGCTGTTCCCACAGTCTCCGTCTCCCTGCCATCATGCAGGTGCACAAGCCGACAACCTCAAAATCATTCTTGTCTCCTCCTGCATCCAGTCAACCCAGTGACTAGTTTTTTTCTGCCTTCAGGATCCATGGTCGGTCGTGTTGCTGTGCTTCTCTCCATCTCTGCTGCCACTGCCCCAGTCCCCCTGGGGACTGCCAACACTTCTCTCCATGGGTCTTTCTGCTTCCACCTTTGCTCCCCGATGCTTGAAGTGATTAACTGTGATAGCAACTTGTTGACATAACAAAACAGGTTATGTCAGTTATTTCAACTACTTTCTACTTTGCTTGGGGTGGGGTGGGGGATTTATCATAACCTAGAAAAAGCTACAAAGTCCAATGCCTTTCCTCCTTCCCCAGCTTTGCCTTAGGTCTTCCTATGGTCTGTCCTCCACAGTCTTTTTTTTTTTTTTTAGTTGTTGATGGGTCTTTATTTTATTTATTTATATGTGGTGCTGAGAATTGAACCCAGTGCCTCACACATGCTAGGCAAGCGCTCTACCACTGAGCCACACCCCAGCCCCTGTCCTCCATGGTCTTATCAGTAGGCCAGAGCGTTATCCATTCTATTCCCTGCATTAAGTCCAGCACAGAGGCAGGCACCCATAGCCCTGGCTACTTGGGAGGCTGAGGCAGGAGGATTGCTTGAACTTAGGAGTTCAAGGCCAACCTGCACAACATTATGAAACTCCATCTCTTTTAAAAAAAATTGCTCTACTAGAACACTTTTCCTTCTTATTCTTCAGCCTGGCAAACTTCTGCTCACTATACAGGTCTTACTTAAAATGTCACTTTCTTCGAAAGGTCTTTTCTTTTTTTTTTTTATATCTTTATTTTTTATTATTTTATTTATTTTTATGTGGTGCTGAGGATCGAACCCAGGGCCTCACGCATGCGAGGCAAGCGCTCTACCACTGAGCCACAATCCCAGCCCCAGAAAGGTCTTTTCTGATGTGCCCTTCAATCTAAGTTAGATACCTAGATATGTGTATCACTTTTTTCACACTAACCTGATCTTTACCTTACTAATATTTATTACCATTGTACATAATTAGCGTGTTAGTTCTGTATCTCCACCAAGACTGAAAACTCTATGAGGAAGAAACCATTTTGGATTTCACTTTATACCTAACACCTGGCATAGGCCTTGGCCAACACATATAGTAGTTTCTTTTTATCTTTGGGGGACACATTGCAAAACATGCCTGAAACTGTGGATAACACTGAGTCCGATAAAAGATGGTTTTTTTTCCTATATATACATATCTATGATAAAGTTTATAAATTAGGCAAAACATTATTAAAAATAAATTAACAATAAAATAGATAATTATAACAATGTATTCTATTAAAACTTATATGACTGTGGTCTTACTATTTTTAAGTTGTATTTGCTTTATTTTTTATTTTATTTTATTTTATTTTTTGAGATATAGTCTTACAGTGTTGCTTTGGGCTGGCCTCCAACTCATGATCCTCCTGCCTTAGCCTCCCAAGTCACTGGAAATCACTGTGGCTTCCAGCTTCTTTCTTTTCAAGTGCTGGACAGCTGCAGCAAACCACAGATCCCAATCATCCCTGGGATGAGAGGAGGAAACAACTGATACTCAGCAGTGTACTGTGTTGTTAAGCTGAGATGTTCTGCTGGTTAAGTGTATTCAATGTATTTTCAACTTACAATATTTTAGATTTATGATCCATGTATCTGGATTTAACCCCAACATAAAGTCAAGAAGCATCTGTACTCTCACTTTTCCCATCCACGGCTTCTCCCTACCTCCCCAGTTTACACTTCTGCCTCCTTAGAGCATCAGCAGATCCCCACAGAGCAGGGCTGGTTTAAGGCACTTCTGGGAGAAGTTGTAGCTATTTTCCAAACTTGGAAAATAATCAGTGCTGAAGTCTCCTCCTGTGAGAAGCCTTCCCCAGCAACTCCAGCCAGAGCTAATTGCTCTTTTCTCTGTGCTTCCAGGGAATATGGAATCTGCCGATTACAGAAGTGACTATTCACAGCAAACAGTGCAGCCTCATTACCTAACAGGCCCCATGCTAGGCTCTGGGGGTTTGGATGAGAACATCCCTTGTTCCTTTGTGTTGACTTCCCTAGATGCCAGCAGCACTGAAAGGGAGCCCCTATGGGGTGGGGCTTGTATTTTATATGATGCTTGGCTCAGGGGTTCTCTACCCCATCTGTCTTCACACCCCAAGAGGAGAGCAAATACTTTACTTCCCTGAAATAAATCTTACTGATAAAATAACCTATCTACATATATAACTTTAAAAAGCTCACTATAATGCTCTAATCACAATATAACAGAAAAATAAAGGGAGAAAGTATGATAAAGTATATCTCAATGAATAAACTGTATTTGAAAACATGAAATCATTGTGAATACTTAAATAGCTTAAAGTAAGCCGGGCACAGTGACACACGCTTGTAATCTCAGCACTTTGGGAGGCTGAGACAGGAGAATTGTGAGTTCAAAGCCAGCCTCAGCAACGGGGAGGCGCTAAGCAACTCAGTGAGACCCTGTCTCTACATAAAACACAAAATAGGCCTGGGGATGTGGCTCAGTGGTCGAGTGCCTCTGAGTTCAATCCCCAGTACCACCAAAAAAAAAAAAAAAGCTTAAAGTAAAGATGTATTCAAATAAACACTGAAAATACTTTTTCTTTATGCTGGCTACCTTGAAATAAGAGCTAAGTAAGTATATTTATTTATAGGATCCCTCTGAACACAACAGATTCACACACAGATTGACACAGGCATGTGGTATTGTTGACGTGTGTAGTAAAATGGGAAAAAAACTCTTATAAGCTTCCAAGAAAAAAAAAAAGTACTATCTTAGCTGGACGCGGTGGTGCAAGCCTGTAATCCCAGCACTTTGAGAGGCTGAGACAGGAGAATCGCGAGTTCAAAGCCAGCCTCAGCAACGGCAATCCCCAGTACCAAAAAAAAAAAAAAGTACTATCTTCATTTTTTTTTTTTTGGTACCGAGGATTGAATTCAGGGGCACTCGACCACTGAGCCACATCCCCAGCCCTATTTTGTGTTTTATGTAGAGACAGGGTCTCACCGAGTTGCTTAACGCTTTGCCGTTGCTGAGGCTGGCTTTGAACTCGCGATTCTCCTGTCTCAGCCTCCCTAAATTTCCTGTAATCCTCCCTGGTATTATAGGCGTGCATCATCATGCCCGGCACCATCTTCATTTTACGTCATAGTTCATTCCTGGAAAATTCAGTGTATTCATCATGTCACAATAATAACGCCACAACTGAGTGTGGTGGCGCATGCTGTAATCCTAGTGATGTAAGAGGTTGAGTCAGGAGGATCACAAGTTTGAAGACAGCCTCAGCAATTTAGCAAGACCCTGTTACAAAATAACAAAATAATAAGGGCTGGAGATGGAGAGGTGATGGGATGAGCATTTCATGTCTGTCACAGAAATGTGCAAATCAAGTGAACTGAGGCCTTTCTTCAAAGGTGCATATTTTGGTCTAGGAGTGCATGGGCTGTGCTTTTCAGGAGTACCATGTTTCAAAGAGCAAGGAGGAGGCAGTTGGATTTCATAATGAGCCAGATTACAAGGTATTAAGCCATGATGAGTGGACAGGAAATGAAGGTTACTCCTTGTTATGGTTTAGATATAAGGTGTCCCCCAAAACTCATGTATAAGACAATGCAAGAAAGTTTAGCGAATTGATTGGGTTAGTGAAGCCTTAACCTAATCAGTGCATTAATCCACTGATAGGGATTAACTGGGCAGGTTTGCTGTAGGCAGGTAGGGTGTGGTTGAAGGAGGTGGGTCTCTGGGGGCCTGCCTTTGGGGCTTTCTTGTCTCTGGTGAGTGAAGTCTCTGTGTTCCTGAGTGCTTTCCTCTGCTGCACACTTCCACCGTGATGTTCTGCCTCACCTTGGGTCCAGAACAATGGAGCTGGCCATTTATGGACTGAGACCTCTGAAACTGTGAGGGCCAAATGAGCTTTTCCTCCTCTAAATTGTTCTTGTCAGGTCGTTTGTCACAGCAACAAAAAAACTGACTAAAACACTTCTCAAATAAATGGCCATCACACTCCAAGACAGAAAAAGAATAATAGTACCTACTCCTTAAGCTGGCTGAATGGATTAAATCTGCAAATGCATGTGGAATAACGTCTGGTATGATTGTAAGTATTCCAGTGCATCAGACTGTACCCTGTCGATTTCTTATTAAGTTCTCAAATCAAATCTCTGTGTATCTTCATTTTGCATATCAAGAAAACTTAGGTTTAGAGATATTAAGAAAACCCATGCTGAATGCAGCACAGCTTGGTTCAGTTCAGGTTGTCTGCAGGGGGAACCAGGACAGGAGTCAAAGATAGAAAATAAGTGTTGCTAAACAGCAGGAAGGTCCAGGCTACCAATAAGAGTTCTCAAGGACTAAAAGTAGGTCCAGGCCATTACTAGTTCACACACCTCCTGGAACAGGGAGAAGACTCCTTACTGGCAGCCTGAGGTTCTGTGAGCCAGCATCCAGGAAAACCAATTCGCACTCACCTGTCACTTGACAGTGGTCTGTCCCGGGGCAAGTGTTCTACACTGTTCTACACAGCACTGAAACTTGGGACCCCAGAGCATCCAGGATCCAATGACCTCAACCTCCCACTTCCCCATGGGAAAACAGAAGCAGGGCAGACCTGAATGGGATTGCAGGGCTAACCAATAGCTTTGATATGTCACGAAACCCTGATTAGCGTACATTTGTACCAACAGCATTGACCCAACTGCTATATAAACCCCTAGGCTAGCACACTCAAGTGGCAACCCCTAACAGGTCCCCTCTCGCCCTGTGGGAGTTCTGTTTCTAGTCACAGTTAAACAAATCCAATTCTTACTCATCTTTGCCTGTGGATTTCCTTTTTGAACTCAGGAGACAAGAACCCAGAAAGAAGAAATTGGCCGTGAGCTGCTGGAGTCTGTTGCAACACTGGAGGGCATAGCCCACTATTAAGAACTGCAACATGTTTTTTGGCTGCAGAGGCATGCAGCTTATGCAAGACCCACCCACCAACAGAGGGAGAAACTCCTGTTTCATTAATATAATAGGGACTTGGAGAGGCTACCTTTGCTAAAAGAAGTGACGCTTCACTTGGGCCTATAGATGCCTCATGGGTAACTAGAAACAGGATAAAGTTTGACATCTCTGCCTTTATTTTGTATTTGTCTTCAGGTCTCTGCTCAACTTTGTGCATAGGCATGTTAATCATTTAAGGAGTATTCATCTAAAAACTGGTAATACAAGTTTTGGGGGGTTTTTTTTGGTACTGGAGATTGAGCTCAAGGGCTCCTTACCACAGAACTATATACCCAGCCCTTTTTATTTCTTGAGACAGAGTCTTGCTAAGTTGCTAAGGCTGGTCTTCAACTTTGTGATCCTCCTGACTCAGGCTCCAAGTCACTGGGATTACAGGTTTGTACCACAGTGCCTGGTGTAATATAAGGGTTATTACCCCTAAATATACCTACCTATCCTGTCTTGTCCCCCTTGAAGAATGAGTCAAGATATGGAGCATCCTGTTTTAGACCTCTGGAGAGGCACCTAAAAGTCTTTAGTTATTGCCCTACATAGAGGAGCCTTATAGACACATCACCCCTACATGGGAATGCCCTCTTAAGCAGGAGCAATTATCTCAAGAGAACTGTGATCCCATCCTTCTGGGATCATAGGTTCCAATAAATATCCTGAGTAACAAATGGAAATTGCTCCCCTCAAGTGATAAAGACTTCTCTGGAGCCACTTTGCAGAACCAGAACTGAAATAATGATCAACCAGACCGCAGTTTAGCCAAAACTATTTAATTATACAGACTTCTCACTCCCTGCCTCAATTCTTCCTCTAAACCTGAAGCTCCTGTCAGCACCCTGGTCAGGACTGAGATGCTGGGTCTCACTTTGCCTTCCCAGTATGGTCATGTTGGCTCAAGTTCTTTTTCTGCTTCTCACCATTACCTTTTCTGTTTGGTTTTGGGGGCAAGTGGGTTGGCCTAGTTTGTTGGAGCTCCCAAAGTCAGGCTTCTGGCTTAGGACTCTGGTAAGACTAAGAAAGAGGCCTCATTGGCTCATTTTCCTGATTAGAACACTGAGGCTCAAAGAGAAAACACCTTGCCAGAGGTAGGTTCTCCTGGAATAGGGAGGCAAGAGCTACCTCAAAGTGGATATCCAGTGAGGAGGAAGGGAGGAAAGATGAACAGGTGAGACCACTTCAACCCAACAGCTGCAGTGACCTGGGATTTGGGATCCCCAAATTTAGCACTGTATTCTAGCTCTTTTTGAACTGCATCCTTTACTACCGAGGCCACAGTCAGCTTAGATTGCTACCTTTCTTTATACAACCCAAGTAGCAGATTCTACTTCCAAGGGTGCTTTACAATAAAGCTACATCTCCAGCATTTTTTTTTTTTTTTTTTTAAAGACAGGGTCTCAGGGCTGGAGCTGTGGCTCAGTGGCAGAGCACTTGCCTCACACATGTGAGGCACTGGGTTCAGTTCACAGCACCACATATAAATAAATGAATAAAATAAAGTCCACCCAAAAAAAATAAAAAAATAAAGACAGGGTCTCCCTAAGTCACTGAGACTGGCCTCGAACTTGCAATCTTCCTGCCTCAGCCTCTGGAGTAGGTGGGATACATTTTCAGTCAGCAAACTCATTGCATGGCCATCTCTGGAGAAAGGTGACATGTAGGCCCAGGGGCTGGGCAGGTCTGTGAGGTAGGGAAGAGAGGGAAGGGAATGAGAATAGTCATCTGGGTCCCATGGGAGATATGGCATTATCCTTGAGCACTGTCTGAACCTCTGTGGGATCCTAATATAGTGTGGACCCCCACTCATTCCTTCTTTATTGTCCCTGGGCTTCTCCTTATTCCCCTCAGACCCAAGGCTGCTCTGAAAACTGATTCCAGCAACCAGGAAGGCCACAGTAGCCCCACTGACACAGGAACCTGTAGGACTTTTTTTTTTTTTTTTTTTTTGGTATCTGAGATTGAACTCAGGGGCACTCAACCACTGGGCCACATCCCCAGCCCTATTTTGTAGACAGGGTCTCACTGAGTTGCTTAGCACCCCGCCATTGCTGAGGCTGGCTTTGAACTTGCAATGCTCCTGCCTCAGCCTCTCAAGCTGCTGGGATTACAGGCTTGCGCCACTGTCCACAGTGTCTCTAGGACTCTTCATGCCACAAGTGTTCTTCCTCCTGTAGGATTGATGGATCTGCTACAGGAAGCGTGAGGAACCTCAGGCTCTGAGTTCTCATCCTCCTCCAATGCTCCTTGTCTTTCTCCCACCTGTTCATTTCTACCAGCACTGAGCAAACTTCAATTTAGTACTCACTGCCTACAGAAGAGACTAAATGTCAATCAAAGGTAAAGGGTGGCAGGCATGACCTTTGAGCCCAACTACTTTGTCAAGAAATTGTTTCCTCTCACCTCTTTTGCAGCTCCTTCCTGGCCTTTGAGAATCTGTCCTTTAACTACACTTTCAGTATTAGGCTTCCCCTCACTCAGTCCCAGCTGTGGCCTCCACTGCCATTTATTCTAAATCTACCCAACTAGTCTAGACCTTTTCCCTGTGCTTTCAGCCCCTCTCCAACTGCTCAAGTACGCCAACCATATCCAAGATAGTGTGCAGGATTCCCAAATTCAGCATGTCTCAAATTAGCACTGTATTCTAGCTCTTACTTGAATTGCAATCCTTACCACCCAAGACACAAATCAGCTTAGATTTCTACCTCTCCCTATGCATCCCAAGCAGCAGATTCTACTTCCTAGAACTTTGAAATCTCTTTTCCTTCTTTCTTTTCTTTTTTTTTTTTTGCATGATACTGGGGATTAAACCCAGGGGTGCTTTACCATTGAGCTATATCCCCAGCTCCTCCACACACTTTTTTTTTTTTGGAGACAGTCTTGCTAAATTGCTGAGCTGTCCTCAAATTTGTGATCTTCCTGCCTCAGCTTCTTGCATAGCTGGGATTTCAGGTGTGTGCCACGGCACCCAGCGTCATTATTTACTCTTAGAGTGACCCTTTTACTGGCTTATTCCATCAACTCCTATTTGGTCTTCATTTCCATTCTCACCCACTTCCTGCTCATCCATAACACAGTGGGATGCTGAAACCTTAAACACAAACACCAGGAAGCTGCTCAGCTTACCTGTTGAGGAACTCTCACTGTCTCCTGCCCCAGTGGCTGATAAGGAATTTGGCCCCTGCTCACCAGTGCAGCCTGCTTCCACCCCTCCCACTTCTCTCCACATCCCATCTGTAGGTACCTGGATACTCTCCTGTTTTTTGTTTTTGGTACTGGGGATTGAACCCAGGGGCACTTAACCACTGAGGCACATCCCCAGCCCCTTTTTATATTTTATTTAGAGACAGTGTCTCACCAAGTTGCTGAGGGCCTTGCTAAAGTGAGGAAGCTGGCTTTGAACCTGGGATCTTCCTGCCTCAGCCTTCTGAGCCGCTGGGATTACAGGCATGTGCCTCTGTGCCTGGCTCCCCTCCCCACCTTTTTGAGACAGGGTCTTGGGATATTGCCAAGGCTGGTCTTGAACTCCTAGGCTCCAGTGATCCTCCCATGTCAACCTCCCCACTGCTGGCCTAGATGTCCTACTAGTTATTCAGTTTCCTACTTGCCCATCTATCTTTTACGACAATTCAAAAGCTACCTCCTCACTTAAGGAGCTGACTCGTTTTTAAAACTAATAAATGGAATTTATTGCTTCTGTTGCCTTTGTACAAACTGCACCTCAGGATATCTAAACTCTGAATAAGAGGTTTTTCTATAGAAATATTTTAGATAATAAGTTAATAGGGAAAATACAATCACTATTCAGACAAAATTAAGGAACTATTAATTTTTTTTAGATGTGCTAACAATATTATGTTAGAGTCTTTTTAGAAAAAAAGTCACTAAAATGACTCAGGAAGGGGAAAGGTAGGGCATATAAATAAATCAAGGTACTCTATGTGCATATATGATTACACAACTTGTATAAGCAGAATGAGAATTTGTACTCCATATGATGTGTCAAAATGCATTCTAGGGACTGGGATTGTGGCTTGCCTCGCATGTGGGAGGCACTGGGTTTGATCCTCAGCACCACGTATAAATAAATGAATAAAGGTCAATCAACAACTAAAAAAATTTTTTTTAAAAATGCATGCTATTGCCATGTATAACAAATTAGAATAAAAAAATTGTTTAAATAAATAAATGTTATCCATGAGGAGACAGATGTGGGCATTCATTATATTATTCTAGCCCCCCAACCTCACTGGGTATTGAACCCAGGAGTGCTTTACCACTGAGCTCCATCCATCCTTTTTTGAGACAGGGTCTAAGTTGCCCAGACTGGCCTTGAACTTGGCATCTGCTTGCTTCAGCCTCCCCAGTAGCTGGAATTACAGGTGTGCCACCACACTTCGCTCTATTCTACTTTCTGCTAATTGAAATTTTCAAGCATATACAAGGTTGAGTAATGTGCAGCACCCTTGGTTTGAACCCTGGCACTGTGAAAAATAAAGCTGAGCAGGGGCTGCAGGGTAGAGATCAGTGGTAGCACCCGTGCTTACCATGAATGGGCCCCGAGTTTGATCCCCCGCACAAAAAGGGCAATGTTTCTCTGCTTGCATAAAGCCTTTCCTACAGTGCTTCCTCTCCACGCTCTCTACGCGCATGTCCTGAGGCTAGGCCTCTCTTCCGTCCTGAACTTGGTACACAGCAGATGCTTAATGAATGTCAGCTGAGTAAGCCAGTGGTGCTTCCAGAGCTGGCTGCTACAAGAGCATCTCCCAAGATACTCTTCCTGACCCAGAAAAATGGTAACTGCTCCAGGATCCTGAAGAGGGTTGAGTATTTTCCTTCTCCCCATGCTGCCCACCAAGCACCTGTATACCAGGGGCAGCCACATCAGCTCTGAGGGTACTCCATTTTCATTCTTGGGGCTGAACTCCACTCCCGCCCTGGTCCCCATTCTCAGAAACCACACAAATAACACATGGCTGCTGAGAGAAACTTTAATAGGGCATGGCTGACTCTTGCTTCTTACAGTTCAAGGTCAAAGAGGAAGGGCATCACATCTGTAAGAAAAGGAGAGAGTTCAAAGGAACTTGCATTTTGCAACTGCTATTGGAGTCTGGAATGCTGTCTGGAATGCTATCTCACAGCGGGCCATCTACTCCTTCTCCAGGCTCAAATGCTGACTTTTCTGAGGCCTCCCTGAACTGCTCCAGGAAAAGTGAAAATCCCATTTGCATGTCACTCCTGCTACACTGTGTGGATACCATTTCCCAGTGAGTGGGGTCAGTGCACCTTAGTCATTTCCCCATGGACTCTGTACATCAAGTCCCACACTTCTGGGGGGAAGCATCTCTTCAGCTAAGCATCACCAGAAGGTCTCAGACTACTGCTGTTTTTCCTGCTTCCTACAGAAGATGCCTCCCAGAGTGTGACCCGGGCTGCAAACTCAGCCTTGGGTCAGGGTCCTTGGGTCCCCCCTCGGGCCCACACATGACAAGGCTTCACACCTGGCTGGCTCATGCACTGTTGGATACTTTCCAGCCGAGTGGAAGCCAAGGCACGGGCCTCCTCCGCAAAGCGGCGGTGTCCCTCCTCAGTCAACTTCCAGAGGCAGGATCGAGGCCGGGTGCTGGCCTCACCCTGCATACTGACCGGCACTTTCTCAAAGCTGTCTCGGAAACAGAGATTGTGACGGACAGTATTCTTCCAGCCTTCTGGAGCCGTCCGGAAAAAGGGGAAGTGTTGTCTGTGGACAGGGAGGAAAGATAAGGAGAGTCATGGTTTCTTTGGGGGAGGCCCTACTCTCCAGCTTGCTCTCCCCGCTGGGGGCCATGAGCTCTTCTCAAGGTGGATAATGGCAGGCGAGCCTAGAGTTGCCCTTTGCTGCTTGAGCATGTGGCAAAACCTCCACCTGATGATTGCTTATGAGGACCCACGTCTTTTGAGCCCAGTTCGCTGCTTCCTAACCCCAGGTTCCTTTTTCCTCCCTCTCCCTTAGAGCTTAGGGCATTGACTAAAGCAGAAACAAAGCAGAATCAGGCCCCTGGTCAAAGGGATATATCCACTGCAGGATTAATGTTGAGAAATTAGGTTCTTCTAATACTGGGAAAGGGCCTAAGAAATTCCCTCAGACGTGTACATGACTATCAAAGTTGAATACAGGTGCACGCCTGTAATCCCAGCAACTCAGGAGGCTGAGGCAGGAGGATCACAAGTTCAAAGCCGGCCTCAGCTACTTAGTGAGTTCCTAAGGAACTTAGGGAGACCTTATCTGAAAATAAAAAATAAAAAGGGGGAAAAAAAGTTGAATGCAGAGCTGAAAGTGTAGCACAACGGTAGAGCATGTGCATAGCATGTGCGAGGCCCCAGATTCAATTCCATGCACACGCACACATTCCACTAAATGTAAATCCCTTCATGTTGGGGTCCTCTGACCCCTGGGACATAGGGTGCTGTGTTAAGCAGGACAGTCCTAGGAAAAGCGCGGTTGGGGAAATCAAGTTTTATACTGGCTAATCTTGAGAGGCAGGTGGTAGAAACTGTTAGTGGACCCAGGAGAATTTGTGTTTTAAAGGAGAGCTGAGACATAAAAGGCTAGAGTTGTTTTACACACAAAAGAAGGTAGGAGTGATTATGTTCCTGTACATGGGTGGCAGGGTATTCACCTGGGAAAAGAGGACTGGGAAGGCACTCATCCTCAGACCCACACGGGGAAACTGAGTCAGCAAGCCCAGACCCAGGGCCCTGACCCCTCCCTTCTCCCTCCTCATGGGGCCCCCCCGCACATACCGAGTGAAACTGTAGATCTGCTGCACGTTGAGGCCACAGGGGGGACTGTTTCTTAGTGCCAGGGCAATTAGGTGGAAGTAATTGAGAGGGGGCCGGGACCAGAGCCTCCCCTCTGGGCTGATGGCTTGCCGAAGCCTCCGACTCTGGAGGGGGGCCCTTGTGTGAGGGGACGGGAGAGCCACAGAGGAGCTGTCATCCTGGTCCTTAGCCTCCTCCTCTTCTGGGAGCTAGAGGAGCACAGAGTAGGAACTGGTCCTGACTCCTTGGCCTCAACTCCAGGGTGCAGCAGTCTAGGACCACCATCTGGGCTTGTCCCCAACCCAAGGGTACTGGTCTCTTCTGAACCCATTAACCTTTTGCTGTCCCTAAGGAAACCAAACAGTGACACTTCATCCCTAAGCCCGCCCTGCCTATGCCCAAGGCTGGCTCACAGCCCCAGCAATCCATACCTCCCAGTTGCTGGGGGAAGAGGCAAACTGCTTCCGAGGGGGAGACTGCTCACTGGAAGAATGCAGCAATGATTCTGCCCTGGCGACCTCTGAGCAGCTGGCATCTTCCTCCTCTGGGGGTGGCTGAGGAGATGGGAGCTCACTCATCAGATCCTCTCCTTTCTTAGATTCTGCAACCTCCAGCTTGCCGGGGGGATACACCACATTGGGGTTCACCCACATCCACAGGTTGGGCTCAATATCTGGACCTGTGCAGAGCAAAAAGAGACTGTGTGCCATAGTTCACTGGCTTTGGGTGTCCCTGTTATCCAGCCCAGGACACAGAGCCACGTCAGAGAACCCACAACTCACCGTCTTCATCAGCATTGGGTTTTTTTTCCAAAGGTAGTTTTGGTGGTTCAACTATTCGAAGTTTGTATCTGGCAACTAAAGAAAAGTTGGAAGAGAATCAAAATGTTTTAGTATTTCCATTGTGACTCCAGGATCTTGAGCCTTGAAGGTCTCTTAGGAAAAGGTTGTGGGCCCTACCGGGATTGTTGTAACAGTACATTTGACTGGTTTTCCCTTCATTTCTGAAATTCTAACCACCTCATTCTTGGTTGCTTTCTTTTGGTACTGGAAACTGAACTCAGGGGTACTTTACCAATTAGTTACATCCCTACCCCTTTTTATTTTATTTTTTTAAAATATTTTTTAGTTGCAGATGGACACAATACCTTTATTTTATTTACTTATTTTTATGTGGTGCTGAGGATCGAACCCAGTGCCTCATGCATGCGAGGCAAGCGCTCTACCACTGAGCCACAATCCCAGCCCCCCTTTTTATTTTTTTAAAATATTTTTCAGTTATACATGGACAGTGTCTTTATTTTGTTTTACTTATTTTTATGTGGTACTGTGGATCGAACCCAGTGCCTCACACATGCAAGGCAAGCGCTCTGCCACTGAGCCACAACTTCAGCCCCTTTATTTTCTATTTTGAGATAAGGTCTCACCAAATTGCAGAGGCGTTGGTGATCCTCCTGCCTGAGTCTTCTGAATCTATGGGAATCTGGGCATGCACCACCATGCCCTATCCCTTCTGCATTCTTTTCTTCACATATATTATCCTCAAATGATCTCATGCCATGGTTTCGGTCATTATCTATAAATTCAGGGTTCTCCAATCTTTACCTGTAGTCCAGATTTCTCTGCTAATCCTTAAATAGGACTGCCTGTTGGATATCTTTACTTGAATAGTCTATGCATAGCAAACTGAACATTTCTAAAACTGAATTCCTTTTTTTTTTTTTGCAGTCCTGGGATAGAACCCATGGCCGGGCACATGTTAATTAAGTGCTCTGCCAGTAAGCTACATCCCCAGCCTCTGAATTCCATTTCCGTGCTCTTCCTCCTATATTCCTTGTCTCAGCAAAAGGTACCACCATCCAACCAGATGTTCAGGGCAGAAACCATTTTGTACCCCTCGCTGTTCCCATGAATGTCGTCATATTTCAGACAAATCTGGCTTTTCATTTTGGAAATGATGATATACTTATTAAAAAGTTCAGAAAGGATACACACTGCTGGGCATGGTGGCACACGCCTGTAATCCCAGCAGCTCAGGAGGCTGAGGCAAGAGGATCGTGAGTTCAAAACCAGCCTCAGCAATGGCAAGACTCTGTCTCTAGCAAAATACAAAATAGGGTGGGGGATGTGGCTCAGTGGTAAGTGCCCCTGAGTTCAATCCCTGGTATCCTCCTCCCCACCAAAAAAAACATACTAATCAATACCATTTCTTTATACCAGCATTAAAACTGGAAAATAATTTTGCAAGAATACGACTTATAATAACAAAAATTATAAAGAATCTAGGAGTTAACTCATAATAGAATGGACTAGACCTTCATGGGGAAAAATGTGATCACTACTCAGGGACATAAAAGACTAGAATAGGGCTAGAGATGTAGCTCAATGATAGCACTTGCTTAACATGCATGGGGCATGAATTCAACCCCAGCACTGGAAAAGACAGAGAGACAGACAGACACTCCCTACGTGTTCAGGCTCCCTATGAGCCCTGAGTCTTTGAGCTCAAGTGATCTATCTGCCTTAGCCTCCCGCATAGCTGGGTCTACCTGCATACCACCTCGCTTAGCTGAACCCTATCTTAGACAATACCTCTCAGCCACAACCTAAGTTAACAAAATAACTGCAACCTTCCCACAAACTCCATAAAAATGCACCACCTCTTGTCTTTCCAGCTAACTCCCTCTCAACCCCAACTAGGATCCCACTGCCATCATCGATCCATCCATCTATGGCTTCAGAAAACTTGTTTGAGGGACTTGTCCTTGTATGCAAGGGAATCAGTATAACTTTTCTGAACCCAGGGCCTTGTGCATGCTAATATTCTACCAATGAGCTACATCCCCACCTTTTTTATTTTGAGACAAGGTCTAAGTTGCCAGGCTGGTCTTGAATTTGCAGTCCTTCTGCCTCAGCTTCCCAAGTAGCTAGGATTACAGGCACGTGCCACTGCACCTGGCTGCCTATTCATTTCCATTTGGATGTCTAATAACTATCTTCAAGTCAACATGGCCAGAGCATAACTCCTCATCTTCCTCCACAAACCTATCCTTAATAAAACCTTTCCCATTTCAGTATAAGACAACTCTAAATTGAGTATGGTTACACACATCTGCAATCCCAGCTACTTGGGAGAATGAAGCAGGAGAATCACAAGTTCAAGGAAGGATAGCCTGGGCAAAAAAGGGCTGGGGAAGTTCAGTAGTAGAGTACCACTGGATTCAATCCCCAATACTCTGGGGGCGGGAGTGGGAAATCTCTCTTTCCAATCTACCACTTTCTTTTCCCCTGAGATGAGGTCTTGCTATATTGCCCAGACTGTCCCCAAACTCCCGGGTTCTATCAGTCCTTCTGACTCAGCCTCCCCAGTAGCTGGGACTACAGGTATTTGCCACACACCCAACTCTGAAGTCAATGGGTTTTTCCCTTTTGTGTTTACAGTGCTGGAGATCTAACCCTGGGCCTCATTCCTGCTAGGTAAGTGCTCTAACACTGAGCTACATTCTCAGTTCCTAATTTCTATTTTTCTTTCTTTTTGTTACTGGGGATTGAACTCAGGGGCACTTGACCACTGAGCCACATCCCCAGCCCTATTTTGTGTTTTATGTAGAGACAGGGTCTCACTGAGTTGCTTAGTGCCCCACCGTTTCTGAGGCTGGCTTTGAACTCACTATTCTCCTGTCTCAGCCTCCCAAAGTGCTGAGATTACAGGCATGCACCACTGTGGCCAGCTCAATTTCTGTTTTTCTTATACCACACATTTCATCCATCAGCAAGTCCTACCTCCTCACCACCTTCTCCATCACCACCCTGGTCCAGTCTATCATCATGTGTTGTCTGGATTACTACCATGGCCTAAGTAGTCTCTCTCTCTTCCAGCACTGCTGGGGATGGCCTGATGCATGCCAGACAAATGGACCACTGAGCTACATCCTCAACCCAAATACTTTTGAATAAATGAACATATATGAATGTTCACTATCTTTAATTATGGTGGCAAAGTGCTGGAAGCAATTTAGATATGAGGAGAATTAGAAGGTCAAAGGAAATACATACAGATGAGAGAATATTACCCCTCAGCCAGAACCACACTATATTTAGTAACAGAAAGTGCTCTGGAAAACAAGGTGGGAGGGGCTAGGCGTGGGTTGGGCCGCTGAGGCAGGAACATCTGAAGTTTAAGCCCAGGCTCAGCAGTTTAGTGATTATCCTGTCTCAAAAAATCAAAACAAAGCTGGGCGTGGTGGCTCACGCTTGTAATCCCAGCACTTTGGGAGGCTGAGACAGGAGAATCACCAGTTCAAAGCCAGCCTCAGCAACGGCGAGGCGCTAAGCAACTCAGTGAGACCCTGTCTCTACATAAAACATAAAATAGGGCTGGGGATGTGGCTCAGTGGTCGAGTACCCCTGAGTTCAATCCCTGGTACCGAAAAAAAAGGGAAAAAAAGGAAAAAGGGCTGAGGATACAGTTCAGTAGTAAAATGCCCCTGGGCCCAATTCCCAATAACAAAATAAAACAAAACAAAAAAACACTAAATAGATTAGGGTTTGTACGTCTGTGTGGAGATGATGGACGCTGCAGGTGGAGATTTAAGGGGGAAAACCAAGAAATTAATCCAAGCATCTTGTTCCATCAGACGGCAAAAAGGTATCATGAATATACGGATGATATCAATTCAACTTTGACGTCCAAGGAAGGAAAAGAAATTTTAAAAGACCACAAAGGTCAATCATCCACTCAACAAAGAGTGAACACTTCCAGACCCAGGCAATGCCATAAGAGGTGAGGATACAGACATATACAAAATGATAATTTACAAGATTTTTTAAAGAGACATCAAAATAAGTAAAGCCTACAGTTCGACAAATGGCGAAAGATGGTGCGCCAAGGAGAAAGGCTGGGAAGGGGCCTACGACGTCCCGCGAGCTGGGCTCTGGAAGAGCTGGGAGGCGCTTTCCCTTGGGTGCACGCGCTGCCCTCAGCGGGTTTTCAGTCCAGGCGGGAGCCCAGACCCCCTTGCCGCGTGGCACCCGCTGAGTGGGCGCTGGGGGAGGGGCGAGGAGTTCAGCACGAGTGGGGGGCTTGGAACCCTGAAACCAAGCCTGGAAGTGCCGGCCCGGAGCGAGGCACAAAGCTGCGGAGCAGCTGGGCCGCCCAAGGCCCCCCACCCGGCTCCGCCGGCTCGCCCTTCCCCCAGCTCGCCCTCCCCCAGCACCCACGTGGTACTCACGGTTCTGCTCCGTCAGGGGTAGGTGAGCCGTGGTAAAGGCCAGAAAGGATTCATTCCCCATGTCCCAGTCCAGCAATCCTGGGACCTGGCCATGGAGGCTGTCCCAGAAGTCGAGATCTTGGAGTTTGAGGTCCACTTTTAGGGAGAGGAGGCACCGAGCGGCGCGGAGTGGGAGACAAGAGCGACACCACTCTTGCCCTCGCAGCACTTCCTCAAATACCGCGCTGATTGATTTAGGCGGGAGGCTGCCCAGGTGTGCAGAGCCGTGCTCGACGCCTCCGAGCTCCTCTCCACTCCACCAGCTACTCTCTAGGAAGTTTTCTCTCAACCCGCTACCCTTGCACTTTGAGATCTGGGAGGATTAGGGGTCCAAAAGGAATGTATCCCAGACCATTTGCGCCTTTGACATTTGCATAAAAACTAATTTTATTTAAAAGGCAGAATAATCCCGTGATAGTAATCACAGCTACTTTCTAGAAGTTCTCATAGGTTTTATGGCTTATTCAAGATTGCATTTTGTAGTAGATGATGGAGATAGGGTTAGATTGAATGGTGATTTGATTTTTTAAAATACTGTTTTTGTTTTGTTTTGTTTTGTTTTTTTGTGGTGCTGAGGATTGAACCCAGGGCCTTGCGCATGCGAGGCACGCACTCCACCAACTGAGCTATATTCCCAGCCCCTAAATTTTTTTTTTTTTTTTTGGTACTGGAGATTGAACTCAGGGGCACTCGACCACTGAGCCACATCCCCAGCCCTATTTTGTGTTTTATGTAGAGACAGGGTCTCACTGAGTTGCTTAGCACCTCGCTGTTGCTGAGGCTGACTTTGAACTCGCGATTCTCCTGTCTCAGCCTCCCTAAGGGCTGGGATTACAGGCTTGTGCCACCCCTAAATATTTTTAATAATTTCAAAATTACAGAAAAATCCTGAGAATAATATTAAAAAAGTTCTGCATACACTTTCACCTAGACTCATCAATTAATATTTTATCCATTTAGGTTTTTCTCTTCATATGTATTTTTATCTATCTATCTATCTATCTATCTATCTATCTTACAGTGCTGGGAATTGAACTCTGGGCTTTGTGCATGCTAGAAAAGCACTCTACCACTGAGCTATATCCCCAGCTCCCATATATTTTTTTTCCCTAAACTGTTAGAATAATTCACAAACACCATGCCTTTTTACCTGTAAGCATTTAGGTGTGTATTTCCTAAATACAAGAATATTGACTTACACAACCAGAAAAATCAGAAACCAGAAGTTTTAACAATTAATTCAATACTTTATTTAATATATAGCTCTTATTCAAATTTCACCAATTTTTCCAGCAATGTCTTGTGTGTGTGTGTGTGTGTGTGTGTGTGTGTGTGTGTGTATTGCTAAGATTGAATACAGGGCCAAGCTCTAGTCCTGAGTCACATCCCTTGCCCCCCCCCCTTTTTTTTTTTTAATATTTTTTAGTTGTTAATGGACCTTTATTTTATTTATTTATATGGGTTGCTGAAAATTGAACCCAGTGCCTCACACATGCTAGGCAAGCGCTCTATTACTGAGCCACAACCCCAGCCCCACCTTGCCCTTTTGTAAATTTTATTTTGAGACAGGATCTCTCTAAATTGCCCTAGCTAGCCTTGAACTTGTGATCTTCTTGTCTCAACCTTCCAAGTTACTGGGATTACAGGCGCAGTTCTGACCCTGACCAACAAAGTCTTTCATGTAATTTTTTCCTGGTCTAGGATTCCCTTCAAGATCATACAGTGCATTGACTATCCATGACTCTTTGGTTGCCTTTATTATTCTTTTTTCCTTTAGTCATCTTTACTCTAGAGCAGAGTCTCAGCCTTTGTAATCTTTTGTAAAATTCACTTTTTTTTTTTTTGGACTGGGGATTAAATCCAGGAGTATTTACCACTGAGCTGCACCTTCAGTCCTTTTTATTTTTTATTTTGAGATGGTGTTGCTAAGTTGCCGAGGTGGGCCTCAAACTTGCTATCCTCCTGCCTCAGCCTCTGAGGGATTACAAGTATGTGCCACCATGCTATGCACATCATTGGCATTTTTGAAGACCATAGGCTATTTATTTTATTGATAGAATGACCCTCAGTTTGAGTTTGGCTGGTGTCTCCTCACCATTAGAATCAGATTATGCATTTTTTAAAAAACAAGAATATCACAGAGGTAATGCTTCTTAGTATATTGCTTCAAAAACCACGTGATATCAGTTTTCTCATTATTCATGATGTAAATTTCAATCACTTGGTTTAGTGGTTTAGTGGTATCTGCCAGATTTTCTTTTCTGTAAGGTTACCTTTTCCCTTTTTTTGTAACTAGTAAGCAATTTGTGGGGAGACACTTTGAAATTACCTGAAATCCTGTTCACCAAGTTTGAAACCACTAGCGTGGTTTATGAATCTTGCCTGAATCAATCATTACTATGATGGTTGTTAAATGTGATTTTTATAAATCTCTCATTCCTTCTCCATTTATTTAGTTGGTATTCAATTGGGTTAATAAAATTTCGTAGGAGACCATTGATTAGGCTTCTGCACTGGACCCAATACACCAAATGGAAAGAGTTTAATCACTGATTAAACCGAGCTTCAGTTAATTGCAGGGGGCTCTGTAGCCCATTAACCAATTAAGCTGTAACAGATTAAGTTGTCTCTCTACCTCATTTATTTCTTTAAATGATGTCAGATCATGCTGTTGACTGGAGTTCTTAGAACCTTCTTTGATTCTGGGACCTAACAGATTCCCAAATTATTTTTTACTTTGTTTTTCTTTGCTTAGATAAACTCTATTAAATTAATTAGTCTTTTTTTTTTTGATGGTTGGGGAGTTTCTGGAGATTGAACTCAGGGACTCTTTACCGCTGAGCTACATTCACAGTCCTTTTAATTGAATTTTTTTTTAAAAAAATGGATAGGGTTTTACTGTTACCCAGGCTGTCCTCAAACTTCTATACTCCTACCTCAGCCTTCCCAGTACCTGGGATTACAGGTGTGAGCCACCATGCCTGGCTCTAAGGAATTTTTAAAAACAATTATAAGGAAGAGCTGTTTCTTCTCACATTTTTGTTTATTTGTATTTGTGTGCGTGTGTGGTGCTGGGGGTTGAATCCAGGGCCTTGTGTATACTAGGCAAGAGCTCTACCCACTGAGCTGTATCTCCAGCCCTTACATTTTTGTTTATTCATTATCAATATTGGCTTAGGGACTCAAACATTTTGTTGCAGGAGTGGGGCCAGAAAGCAGGAGGATGGAGCAAGACTGTGGAGGGCTCTCCCTCAGACACCAGGATCTGCTCAGGGATGGGAAAGTCTGGACAGTTTGTACCGTGCCATCTTGCTACACGGTCTGAGAAATGGCTATAGGAAACAACACTCAATGAAGTTATTCCATCATCCCGTGTTTTATATTTGTTGAGCTTGTCATCATGGCTGGGACAGTGCTGCTTGCCTACTATTTCGAATGCACTGACACTTTTCAAGTGCATTTTTAAGGATTCTTTTATCAGGATGGAGACTTAATGAAGCCTTACCCGGGGACAGAGGAAGAGAGCACCCCTCTGGTACTCTATTGCATGCTGGCTGCCACCCCAACTGTGATTGCAAAAACTTGGCCAGGCAAACTTCAAGGGAGACTGCTTCAAGAGCATAAAGCTTGCAGACCTGTGTAATATAGGCAGATCATTTAACACTAAAATTTTATTTTTTATTTTTTTTTGGTACTGGGGATTGAACTCAGGGACACTAGACCACTGAGCCACATCCTCAGCCCTATTTTTGTGTTTTTATGTGGAGACAGGGTCTCACCGAGTTGCTTAGCTCCTCGCCATTGCCGAGGCTGGCTTTGAACTCGCGATCCTCCTGTCTCAGCCTCCCTAAGTGCTGGGATTACAGGCTTGCGCCACTGCGCCCGGCGAGATTTTAATTTTTAAAATGATATTTTGTGAGAGTTTTAAAGTAAGCATATCTGTGTCTAAATATGCTACAAGGTCAGAGTAGTTGGGGTATCATCTCTGTACCATTTCATCTTTTCTACTAGCTCCCAACTCTCCCACCTCCCCTCTACATTCCCTCTACTCTTTGGGGGAGTAAAAGAACTGGCCTGCTGAGGAATGTCCCCATTGCTTGGATATTCAGTTCAAGAGTCTTTTTCATGCTTTAAGATGAAAAAGGGAATATAATTTTGAGGGGAAATAATATAGACATAATGAGTCATAAAACTACAAGTTCATTTGGATCATTAATCCCAGGTTCACAAAAGCTCACCCTGAAATAATAAGAGCATGCTGTAGGGATTCAGGGCAGCATTCAGAAGCTGCAACATGATGTATCAGGGCGGTTAAGAACACAAGCTTTACAGTCCAGCCACACTGGATTATATCCTGGGCTATGTGATTTTGGACAAGTCACCTGTACTGATCCCTTCCATACAAAATGAAAATAATTGATTCTTTCATGAATTGTTATGGGGGTTTGACTTCACATAGTGCTTGGTATGTACTAAATAATAGAGTATGGAATATTTTAAAAAATTGGCTTAGATTTTTTTAGAAAGTGGGTTATAGTACATTGCCTTTTATTTTTGAGACAGAGTGTCTACATGTCCCAGGCTGGTCTTCAACTCCTGGGCTCAAGTGATTCTCCTGCTTCAGCCTCCCTAGTAGTAGCAGGGGTTACAAGTGTGCACTACTACGCCCTACTCAAAATTTGTCCTTATCCTGAGATTGCCCCAAATTTAGTCCTTGGTTGAGACAGCCCCCTCTAGTTCCTTGTTATGGCATCCTGGATTCCACTATCAAAGCCCTTCTACTCTGTATTATGTTGTTAGTTGCTTGCTTACTAGACAAATTTTGTGTGTGTGTATGGTTCTGGAGATTGAACCCCAGGGTACCCTACCACTGAACTACATCCTCAACCCTGTTTATTTTTTATTTTGAGACGTGGTCTCACCAAATTGCTGAGGCTGGCCTTGAAACTTGTGATCCTCCTGCCTCAGCTTCCCAAATAGCTGCGATTACAAGTGTGTGCCACCACACCCAGCAACTGCTTCCTTCTTAACAGTTTAAGATTATTACTTGTAATACCAATTCCAATAATCATTTTAATGATAATTTCCCTAATTATAGTTTATTTATTTATTTTTTTTTTGGTACTGGGGATTGAACTCAGGGGCACTCGACCACTGAGCCGCGTCCCCAGCCCTATTTTGTGTTTTATGTAGAGACAGGGTCTCACTGAGTTGCTTAGCACCTCACATTGTTTTTTTTTTTGTTGTTGTTGTTGTTTTTAAATATTTATTTATTTATTTTTTAGTTTTAGGTGGACAGAATATCTTTGTTTTTTTATGTGGTGCTGAGGATCGAACCCAGTGCCTCACGCGTGCTAGGCGAGCACGCTACCACTGCGCCACAATCCCAGCCCAGCACCTCACATTGTTGAGGCTGGCTTTGAACTCGCGATTCTCCTGTCTCAGCCTCCCAAAGTGCTGGGATTACAGGCTTGTGCCACCACACCCGGCTGATAATTTCCCTAATTATAAAAAAAATCATGTTTGATGTAGGAAACTTGGAAAATACAGAAAGTACAAACAACAAAAATCATTCTTTCTATCACGGAGAGTTAAATATATATACATATTTGATATAAAACCATAAAATATACATTAATTTTTATATTTAGCTTTATATTTTTATTAAAATATTTATATTAAAATATAAATATATTTTAACTAAATATGTATTTTTAAATCTTTTTCCATTTGCAGTGCTGGGGTTTGAACCCAGGGCCTTCAAACATATGAGATAAGTGTGCAACCACTGAGCCATAACTTCAGCCTCAAATTGATTACATTTTCTTTTTCTTTAAGGATGTTTTGTTTTTGTTTTATTAAAAAGTGTTATTGGAGCCGGGCACAGTGGCGCAAGCCTGTAATCCCAGCACTTTGGGAGGCTGAGACAGGAGAATTGCGAGTTCAAAGCCAGCCTCAGCAAAGGCGAGGCGCTAAGCAGCTCAGTGAGACCCTGTCTCTACATAAAACACAAAATAGGGCTGGGGATGTGGCTCAGTGGTCTAGTGCCCCTGAGTTCAATCTCCAGTACCAAAAAAAAAAAAAGTGTTATTGGGCTGAGGTTGTGGCTCAGTGGTAGAGTGCTTGCCTAGCATGTGCGAGGCACTGGGTTCGATTCTCAGCACTGCGTATAAATAAATGAATAAAATAAATGTCCATCAACATCTAAAAATATTTTTTTAAAAAAGGTGTTATTTAGGGCTGGGGCTATATCTTGCATGCACAAGGTCCTGGGTTCAATCCCCAGCACCACACACACAAAAAAGTGTTATTTAGCCAGGCACGGTGGCACATGCCTGTAATCCCAGTGGCTTGGAAGGCTGAGGCAGGAGACTTGCGAGTTCAAAGCCAGCCTCAGCAATTTAGTGAGGCCCTAAGCAACTTAGCAAGACCATATCTCTAAATAAAATATTGAAAGGGCTGGGGATGTGGCTCAGTGGTTGAGTGCCCCTGGGTTCAATTCTCAATACCAAAAACAAAACAAAACTGTGGAGATAAAAAGTGTTATTCTAAGCAGGCATGGTGGCCACATCTGTAATCTCAGCAACTTTGGAAACTGAGGCAAAAGAAGTTTTGCCTCAGTTTGAGGCAAACTGCAAGTTTGAGGCCAGCCTCAGCAATTTAGCAAGACTCTCAACAATTTAGTGAGACCTTATCTCAAAATAAAAATTAAAAAGGGCTGGTGATGTGACTCAGTGGTAAAGCATCTCTTGATTCAATCCTTAGTACCAAAAAAAGTGTTATTCTAATGTAGCTATTAGATACACTAACCTTTCTAATTTGTCTACTATTTAAAAATGTATTTATCATGCAAATCATATCTGGTAAGGAGTTAATATTGAAAAAAATATAAAGAACTCTTCTAACTCCACAGCAAAAAAGAAAAAATCTAATTTTAAAAATTCACAGCTGAGTTTGGTGGTGCACTTCTATAATCTTAGCTACTTAGGAGGCTGAGACAGGAGGATAACTTGAGTCCAGGAGTCGGAGGTTCCAGATTAGCTTTGTCAACATAGAAAGACCATTTGAAAAAAAGGCAAAGGATATAAATAGACATTTTTTCCTCAAAGAAAACATACACTTGGCCAATAAGCACATGAAAAGATGCTGAGTCTCACTAGTCATTAAAAAAGTGTCAATCCAAGCCGGGCGCAGTGGCGCAAGCCTGTAATCCCAGCACTTTGGGAGGCTGAGACAGGAGAATCGCGAGTTCAAAGTCAGCCTCAGCAACAGCTAGGCGCTAAGCAACTCAGTGAGACCCTGTCTCTACATAAAACACAAAATAGGGATGGGGTTGAGAACTCCTGAGTTTAATACCCAGTACCAAAAAAAAAAAAGTGTCAAACCACAGTGTGTAATATCAGCTACTGGGAAGGCTGAAGCAAGAGGATCATGAATTTGTGGCTAGTCTGAGCAATTTTACAAGACCCTGTCTCAAAATAAAAATAAATAAATAAATAAATAATAAATAAATAAATAGAACTGGGGATGTATCTCAGTAGTAGAGCACCCCTGGGTTCAATCCCCCCAAAAGTACAACCCCCAAAAAAAAGCCATAGTGAGATACCTCTTCATACTCACTAGAATGGCTATTATAAAAGAAACAAAAAAATACTGGTGAGGATGTAGACAAATTCAAACCCTTGTGTATCACTGGTGGGAATATAAAATGGTATAGCTGCCACTACTGTGGAAAATAGTATGGTGATTCCTCAAAAAGTTAAACATAGAATTACCATAGGATCCAACAAGTCCCTTTTTTTTTTTTTTTTTTTTTTCTGGGTATATACCTGTAAGAATTGAAAGCAGAGACTTAAACAGATATCACATCATTGTTCACAGCAGCATTATTCATGATAGCCAACATTTGGAAACAACCCAAGTGTTCATTTTTAATTTTTACTTAATTTTTATTTGTGTTCATCAATGGATGAACAAGGGTTTGAATTTATCCACATCCTCACCAGTGCTTTTTTGCTTCTTTTATAATGGCCATTTCATCAATGGATGAGCACAAATAAAAAATAAAGGTAAAATATATAATGGTCTATTATTCAACCTTAAAAAGGAATGCAGTTCTGAGACATGCTACAACATGGATGAACCTTGAAGATATTGTGCTAAGTGAAATAAGCCAGACACAAAAGGACAAATTTTGTATAATTCAATGACAGTGGTACCTAGAAGAACCAAATTCATAGAGATATACAGTAGAGTGGTGAGTGCCAGAAGCTAGGGGAGGAGGTGATAATAATTATTTAATGGGCTCAGAGTTTCTGTTTGGGGGGCAAAAAATTCTGCCAATGGATAGTGGTGGTGGTAGCCCAGCAATGTTACAGCAGGGGCATGGTTCAGTGGTAGAGTGCTTGTCTTGCATGCTCAGAGCCCTGGGTTCATCCTCAGCCCCACTTAAAGAAAAAAAAGAAGTGGGTAAGAATGCTGAAATGTGCACATAAAAATGGTTAAAATAGCCGGGCGCGGTGGTGCATATCTGTAATTCTGGTGGCGTTGGAGGCTGAGGCAGAAGGATGGTGAGTATAAAGCCAGCCTCAGCAACTTAGCGAGGCCCTGAACAACTCAGTGAGACCCTATCTCTAAATAAAATTTAAAAAGGGCTGGGTAGGGCTGGGATTGTGGCTCAGTGGTAGAGTGCTTGCCTCGCATGCATGAGGCACTGGGTTCGATCCTCAACACCACATAATAATAAAATAAAGATATTGTGTCCATCTACAACTAAAAAAAAAATTAAAAAAAAAAAGGTCTGGGTATGTGGCTCAGTGGTTAAGTGCTCTTGTTTCCTGGGCTCAATCCCCAGAACCCCCCCCAAAAAAGGTTAAAATAGTACATTCTAGCTGAGTATGGTATGGTGGTACATACCTGTGATCCCAGCTGTTAGAGAGGCTGAGGCAGAAGGACCACAAGTTTGAGGCCAGCATAGATTTATCAAGAACCTGTCTCAAAATAAATTAAAAAGGGCTGGGGATGTAGCTCACTGGTTGAGCACTCACCTAGCCTTTGCAAGGCTTAATACCTAGTACTGCAGGGGTTGTAGGGGGAGGGCTGGGGATGTGGCTCAGTGGTAGAGTGCCCCTGGATTAATCCAGTACAGGTGGGAGTAAGGGTAAGAAATAAAGAAATAGTAAATTTTATGCAAGTCCCAAACTTTGCTACACACTGGAATCTCCTGGGAGGTCTTCAAGTGAATACTAATACCGGGCTCCCACTCCCAGTCATTCTGAAATTTTATTATTATTATTATATTATCATTAGGTACTGGGAATTGAACCCAGGGGTGTATAACCACTCAGCCATATTCCCAACCCTTTTTATATTTTGAGACAGGATCTCACTAAGTTGCTTAGGGCCTTGCTAAGTTCCTGAGGCTGACCTCAAACTTGGAATCCTCTACCTTAGCAACCTAAACTGCTGGGATTACACAGTGTGCCACTCAGCTGAAAATTTTATCTATTTATTTATTTGTTTGTTTGTTTATAGTTGTAGATGGAATGCATGTCTTTATTTTATTTGTTTATTTTCACATGGTGCTAAGGATCAAACTCAGTGCCTCACACATGCTAGGCAAGCACTCTGCCATTGAGTTACAGCCCTAGCCCCTGAAAATTTTTATTTTTGTGGTGCTGGGAATTGAACTCAGGGTCTTACACATCCTGGGCAAGTGCTCTATCACTGACCTGAATGCCCAGCACCATATCATTTTGATCTTGGTATGAAGTGTGATTTGGTTATCAGACTTTTTCGAATTCAAGACCACTTTAACTCTGAGCTACATCCCCAGCCCTTTTTAATTTTTATTTGGATACATGGCCTTGCCAAATTGCCCAAGCTAGCCTCCAATTTGACATCCTCCTGCCTCAGCCTCTGGAGTTGCTGGGATTACAAGTATACACCACCATGCTAACTCATTAAACTTGTAAATGAGCCCTTTAGACAATGTTAATGTGAAGTGTAGTGCGGTTTCCAGTCCAGTGTCCTCCTACAGTGCAAGAAGGCTGGACTCCCAAACCTTCCTGGGCTGTTGCAAGATGGGGAAGAAAGCTCTGACTTCCTCAGCTTTGGGCCTCAGCCTGGTTACTCTTTTTTTTTTTTTTGGTACTGGAGATTGAACTCAGGGGCACTCGACCACTGAGCCACATCCCCAACCCTATTTTGTGTTTTATGTAGAGACAGGGTCTCACTGAGTTGCTTAGTGCCTCGCCATTGCTGAGGCTGGCTTTGAACTCACGATTCTCCTGTCTCAGCCTCCCTAAGTGCTGGGATTACAGGAATGCGCCACCACACCTGGCTGGTTACTCAAACTAAAGAAGGGCTCAGGGTCTGCTTCTCTTCCGTTTTTCACAGCATTCACCACATTTTCTATTTAATTTTTAACATTTTGGGGGGCTGTCACTTCCACTGATTTTCATGAGACAGGAAAGATGTCTTTTCACAATGTGAGGCTAGATCCTTCAGTAGCACCTGGCACATCGCACATGCTCAGTATTTGTGGAGTGAGAAAGATCATTGTCCTCTTTCATTGCTTCCCTGTCTCAAGCTCTTAGCAATTTACTGAGATCCTGTCTCAAAATAAAAAATAAAAAGGGCTGGGAATGCAGCTCAGTGCGAGAGTGCTTGCTTGAGGCTGTGGATTCAATCCCCAGTACTGAAAAAATAAAACAGAAAAGAAAAGAAAGAAAAGGAAAGAAAGAGAGCAATGTAAAGATTACTGATCCCTGTAAGGAATATGTACTGGACAAGTGAATTAAAGTGACCACTCCTGCCGGGCGTGGTGGCACATGCCTAATGCCTGTAATCCTAGCCGGGAGGCTGAGGCAGTAAGATTGTTGAGTTCAAGGTCAGCCTCAGCAATTTAGCAAGAACCTGTCTCTAAATAAAATATTAAAAAGGGCTGGAAGCCAGGCGTGGTGGCGCATGTCTGTAATCCCAGCACTTAGGGAGGCTGAGACAGGAGAATCGCAAGTTCAAAGCCAGCCTCAGCAATGGTGAGGCGCTAAGCAGCTCAGTAAGACCATCTCTACATAAAACACAAAATAGGGCTGGGGACATGGCTCAGTGGTTGAGTGCCCCTGAGTTCAATCCTCAGTACCAAAAAAAAAGGGTGGGGTGTGGTTGAGAGGTTAAGCACCCCTGGATTCAATCCCTAGTACCAAAAAAAAAAAAAGTGACCACTCCTGCCCTTTTCCCTTAGTTACCACACTGTACCTCTTTTGTCCCCTCCAGACAGGGTCCTTCCACTTCTGTTTCCACTTCTCCCTCCAGTGCCCTATCCTTGGGTCTCACCCTGGGGCCCTGTCTTTGTCTTTCCCAGGCAGAGGCTCTTTCCCCCAGTGCTTCTCCTTGCTCTGCCACCCAGGCCATCAGACCCCTAGGCCCCCACCTGATGCCCCAGCCCTGGCCCCTGCCTCTAATCCAGGCCCCTGGTTGAGTGGTCTTCTGCATGCTGTGCAGGATGTAAAAGCCACATCCCAGGTGTAGGTCTGAGAACTCTGACTCCTGGTGTCTTATCCTCTCTGGCCCCTGCCTGCCTCCATGGGAAAAGCCACTCTGAGGCTTGGGGCAGGGAGGGGACCAGTGCATTTGCAGCCTGGACGTGAATTCCATAGGTTAGCTCCAAGGGGATCCCACTAAAGGGAAATGCACAGAGTAGATGTGGATCAGCCTTTATTGTAGAGACCAAGTTCACAGAGGCAGGTGGACTGTAATGGGGGTCGGAATGGTGAAATGGGAGGAATGTCAACTCCCACAGGATTGCAGCGAGGGGAAATGGTAGGGAGTGTTGGGTGGTGTGGCACTGGGGGCAGGGAGAGGGATCGAGGGAGGAAAGGGCTCCAGGGACATGGTCGGGGGCAGGGAGAGGGAGACCAAGGCACTGAAGGAGCCAGAGGCTGGTGGCTGAGGCCTGGGAGGAGGCAGGCTGTGACATGGAGAGTACCTGGATTTCCTGGAGGAGCTCAGCACAGGTCAGCCCTCCTTACTTTCGTGCGCCCAGAGCCAGGGCAATAATGAAACCCACCACCAGCAGGAACATGGCGACAGACAGCAGCACTGTGATGACCACCATGCCCCCTGTTCGGGCCATTCCCAGCCCAATGGACTCCATATTCCTTCCTGTCAGAAGAGAGAAAGAGACACCTTTGTGGGAAGGAGGGGCCCAATGCTCCCCCAAGCTCACAGCTTAGCCCTCCTCTGGCCTCCCAACCGACGTCCATTCATCCAGTCATTCATCCATTCCACTAGCCAGGCAGTGGAGCCAAACACCCATCAAACCAAGTTACGAAGCATCTCCTATATGAGTCCCCGAGGATACAGAGGTGGAGACACTGACCCTACCCATGAGGAACCTTTAGTGTAGTAGTGCGGCAGATGAGTCAACAGGAAATTGCCACGGGGCTCCGGGGCTCCGAGGTAGGATGGAGGTAAGCAAAGGTGCTATGGGGGCTCAGAGGGGGCAGCTATTCCACACTGGAGGATGGGGTGGGAGTGTCCTGGGAAGGTCTGTGGACCCAGAGAGGGAGGCAGAGTGCTACTTACGAGGAAGCGTGGACATAGGGATCTCTCTACTGGACTCAGTGGACGTCCCCTTCTGTACTTGGTAGGAAATGCTTTTGGGGTGGGGTTAGAGAGAGAGAACTTTCAGTGAGTATCTAGGACTTAGGGAAGAGAGGCTCCAGCCTGCCCCCCACCCCAGCTTCACCCTCTCTCTCTCCCATGCTGACCAGATCCCTCCCAGCTGCTCCTCTGGCACCCCATCCTTCAGTTGCTCCAGGTGTGGATCGGGTACCTACTAGTATTTGGTTCCTGGGATGAGGTTTGTCACCTGGTATGCACGAAGCCGTGTGACTGTGAAGCCATTCCCACTGTCCACCACACTCACCAGCTCCCTGCGCCCGCGGCATGGGGGCACTATAAAGCTGGACTTCTCCACTGGGCAGGAAATTGGGAGTGAAAGTCAGGATCAAGTTTCTGGAGGCCCCAGGGAGAAAGGACAGCTTTGAGTATGAATGCCCCAAGAAAGGGTTTGACAGGGAGGTGTGAATAGGGGAAGGGATGCTGGTGGTGTCCTGGGAAGAGGTCTTTGGGAACCAGGGGGATGCCTAGGGAGGGGGAGGCAGACCTTTGCTGTCATTGGCTCTGCGGACAGTCAGTGTGGCGTTGCCTCCTGTGAGGTGACAGGGGGGCAAAGCAACTAGCAGGCTCTCGGTTAGCGCTGGAGACAGCAGACCAGAGAGGCTTGAGATGTTGAAGTCTGCTGGGAGGCCAGAAGGGAGTTCAGATGGGGATCAGTCCCCTTCCAGCCGTCAGATCTGGTGCATCCCCCTGGGGCCACTGCTAAGAAAGCGAAGTCCATCTCCATCTCCCCTTTCTCTAGGCAGCTGGAGGGTAGAACAGCCAGGCCTGTGCGAGCCTGACCACCAGGTGGCAGGCTTGGGCTGCAGAAGCTGCATACTCTTCCAAGCGGCCCTGGAGCCAGACTTTGGATGCCAGGAGCCAGGCAGCGCCCGACCTTATCCCTACAGGCAGCCTTGGACTCCTTCCCATACTTCTCTGCCTCCTGGGTCTGGAAGAGGCCCAGGAATGTGCCTTGGGTCCAAGGTCTAATGCCTGGTCCCTGCCATCACCAACCTCCACCCCCAACCAGCCAGACTAGCTTCCCTTTGAGAACCTGGAAGATGCAGTGCCCTCTGTCTAGACCTCTGAACCTTTTCCCACCCTCGCCAGAGACACAGAGACCTGTAGCCCCGGGGGCCAGGATAGCCAGCAGAATCAGGATCAAGGGCAAGGTCTGGACAGGCCGCAAGGATGCCATGCTGGACTGAAACCTTGGAACCTGGAACAGGTGCGGGCAGGCTGGGGCTTCCTGAGGCAAGTGAGGCCCTGCCCTGGGGTGGCTGATTTTGTCCTGGGGGTGGGAGGGGCTGAAGGGGAATCCAGTCCAACCTGCCCCTCGGGCCCTATGGCCTGGGGGGAGTTTGGGACAGGTTTTTCAGGATGAGGAGCTGGCCTTCAGACCAGAAATGTGTGGGGGTGCCCTGACTGGGTCCTGGTGATTAGCCAGCTGCAGAGGAGCAAGGTAAATCACTCCTTCTTCTGGGCCTCTCATATGTGAAGCAGTGTTCTTGTGTGCACATGTGTGGTCCTGGAGCATGGCCTGGGGGCAAGGGCCTGCTCTCCCTCCTGGTGGGTGGGGGTCTTCCCAGAAAGGCCATGAATTCCAAAGTTACCCTGGTGTGTAGGAAGAGGAGAGTAACCCTGAGTGGCTTCTAAAAGGAGAGAAAGAGACTGATCACAAGGAGTGGGGTGGCAGAGCCGAGGGTCTTAATTCTTGGTGTTCACTGATACCCAGCTGTTGCTGCTCCCAGAGAGGCAGTGACCTGACCTGTAGGATTTCAGATTCCTCTGGTGAGTGGGAACAAGGGAAGCCAAGAGAGACTTTGAGAGACAAGCATGTCTAGGGTGGGCACAGTCAGCCTTGAGCAGCAAACATTTGTTGAGTTGATTGAGAATAAAGAAGAGAAAGAGCTGAAGCTACTGCTCAGTGGTAGAGAGCATGCTTAGCATGTCAGGCCCTATGTTTGATCCCTAGCGTGGCAAAACATAAAATAGAAAGAGACCTGGTGAGAGAAAATGAGAAAACATGGTACTTTCTATAAATTGCTGAATTAAAAAAAGAAGAAGAAGAAAAAAAGAAAACGAAAAAACAAAAGCAAACAAACAAAAAATGACACAACTTATGACCACCCCCTCCCCTGGGTCAGTGAGAGAGAAGCGAAGGAGGAACTATCAGCAGAGGGGGAAGCAGGGGAATGAGGGAGACAAGGATGCCCCTATTCTGGGCATGGGGCAGGGGCTCCATGTGTTCCCACATACATAAGCTATAGGTATCCTGAGTAAGGGATATTACTGGTTCCTGTTTGTAAATGTGGAAACTGAGATTTAGGTAGTCACTGGTGGAAAGTAGAACACTGTCAGGAGAGGTTGTGGAATTCTATAAAGGCCTGTGCTCTACAGAGAGTATTGTTGCAGGTCTGTTTGCTCCATGACCCTGTTATCTTCCCCAGACCCAGGGAAGGCCAGGACCCTAGTACCATAGTGAGGGGCTGGTGGAGTTGTGTTCTTACCCCCATGGTGGAAAGGGTGAGCTCACATCCTGGGGTGTGAGTGGGGATAACAGTAAAGAGGACCCAGGCTGAGAGTAGAAGGGTCTTAGGCCAGAGCTTCTCCAAATTTATTGTGCTTATGAATGACTAGGGATGTCTTTTTATGCAGTTTCTGATTCAGAGGGTCTGGGGTGAGGCCTGAAATTCTGCATTTCCAATGAGCTTTCAGTAACACAGATGGTGGTCACTTGGACTTGCAGAGGTTTGGTATTGATACCTGCCCCCAACACACACTCTGGGCCTTCTCTGATGGAGGGCAGGGGCGGGGCTTTTCTCCCAGTCTGCCAGGATGGGCTGTCTTTGGGTGAAGAATTAAATTCTGCTTTTCTTGCTCCTTGGCTTTTGTTCCCTTTAGCTCAGATCCTACCCCACTCTACAAACTGAAAGAGGGTCTTTCGCACATGGAGGACAACAGAGTCAATGGTGGAATGCCTGGTGAAGGGGATCTTCCTGATACTTCTCAACTTCCGTCACCCCCTGGCAGGATGTTTACACTTGGGTTTGGGAGGTATCTTTTCCATTTCAGTCATAACCAGGAAGCAGAAAAGAGAAGAGGCTGAGTTTATTGCAGGGCAGGTTGCACTTGGGTCCACTCTTAAGCCCCCATCCCCATGTGAAATTATGAGTGAGACCGATTGGGTAGGGCAGATCTCAGACCAGGTTTTAAAGGGATATGAGGGGCCTGTGCCTTTAAGCCCTCCCTTCTCCCTCCAACCCACCCCCCTTCCCCGCCCCAACCCTCCCCAGGTTTCTGGAGGAGCAGAGAGTTGCGTCTTCTCCCTGCCCTGCAGAGCTGCTCACTGGCTGCTCTGGAGGCTGTGCTTTGCGGTCTCCATGGAAACCATTAGTTGCTAAGCAACTGGAGCATCATCTGTGCTGAGCTCTCGCATCTAATTATCCCATCACAGCGGCCGAGAAGGGTTTGGGGAGCTGAGAGGAGGGGGAGGCCAAGCGCAGGAGCAAGAGGATAACTCTTTTAGCAGAGCAGATTCATTGACAGTGCTGAAGTCATTTAAAGCCACAGCACCCTGTTCCTCTGGAGGATTCCCCAACAGCTTGGAGTAAGGGGCCACATATCTGGAGTCTCTCTCTAGACCTCATATTTCTAGGCTGTCTCTCCCTTGATTCTTGATTATGAACTCTCTCAAGTTCTCTCCTCTACCTCTTTCCTTCCAAATTTCCTATTCAAGTCAACAGACATTTATTGAGTACCAAATACATCACTGGAACTGTACTAGGACCAGAAATATAAAGGTAAGATGAGTTTCTGCCTTTAAGGAACTTAAGGAACTCATGATTTCTCTGTTTTGCTCAAACTAGATTACCTCTTAAAACAGACTTCCTCTTTCTGGACTATGGTATCCCCCTCCCTGGCTTGAACTATGGTCGCTCTGCAACCAGAAGAGCTGGGATCAAAACTCAGGTCTAGCTGGGCATTATGGCACTTACCTGTAATCCCAGTGGCTTGGGAGGCTGAGGCAGGAGGATCGCAAGTTCAAAGTCAGTCTCAGCAACTTAGCAAGGCCCTAAGCAACTTAGTGAGATCCTGTCTCAAAATAAATAAAAAGGGCTGGGGATGTGGCTCAGTGGTTAAGCACACCTGGGTTCAATCCCCAGTATAAAAAGCAAGCAAACAAACAAACAAACACACACACACCTCAGATCTGTCTAACATGCCATGGTTCTCTTTCCACAATGCCATTCCTCTGCCTCTCAATTAGAAAAACATGTCAACTTGGCTCCATGGGCATACCAGCCTCTGATGGCAATTATTGTCCTGTTGATGAATAAAGTCATATGACTTTTTAGGCAAATCACTTTGAGCCTCATTTTTTTCACTTCAAAAATGGAAAGACTCTGAGCGGGGCATGGTGGCACACGCCTGTAATCCCAGAGGCTTGGGAGGCTGAGACAGGAGGATCGCAAGTTCAAAGCCAGCCTCAGCAACTGTGAGGCACTAAGCAACTCAGGGAGACCCTGTCTCTAAATAAAATACAAAATAGGGCTGGGGATGTGGTTCAGTGGTCGAGTGCTCCTGAGTTCAATCACTGGTACGCCACCCCCTCCCAAAAAAAGGGAAGACTCATTACTCTCTTACTCAGGGAATCTATCAAAATATGATATGTGTTAAAATACTTTTTAAATAAAGGTGCAGAAGGAATGCTGGAGATGATTGTCAAGATCTGTAGGAGTACACAGGGGAACACTGAGGGCTTGGGCCTGGAGATCAGATGTAGTACTCATCCCATGTTGGTCTGTTGGGAAGTGGTAGGTCCTCTCTCCTTGACATCTAAGGCTAGAAAAGGCTGTGAAAATAAGAAAATCCTCCTCTTCAGGGCTGGATGTGGTGGCACATGTCTGCAAAGCCCTGCTACTTGGGAGGCTGAGGCAGGAAGATTGAAAGTTCAAGGTCAACCTGGACAACTTAGTGAGACCCTGCCTCAAAATAAAAATTAAAAATTGATATAACTCAGTGCCCTTGGTTAATCCCCAGTTCCAAAAACCAAATGAAAAAAAAAAAACAAAATAAACAAACGAACAAAAACTCTTCATCATTCAGGATTGGGAGAGATCTGGATGATCCATTTTTTCTCTAATATAGCCTGTGATTTAGCCCTGTACCTCAAATCTTCTAGCTTTGTGATTTGGGCCAAGTTTACCCACCAAATTTCTCTGATCTGTAGTTTCCTCTTCTGTATAAAGGGTATAAATCTGTCTCATGGGGATATTGTAACTATCATTTAAACTAATTTATTTAAAAGTGTTTAGCACAGTATCTGTTCAGTAAATACTAATTTAAGTAATTCATCTTATCCTTTCCCTTTTATCAACCCTTATTTGCAGATAAAGACTAGAGGCGCAGAGGCAATAAATGACTTTCCCAAGGTCACAGAGCAAATAGGAATGAGGTGGGATATAACTCAGAATTCACTTTTCTAGATTTGTCATTGATGCAAAAAGAAATGTTTTGGGTGGGGGAACTAGCTTGAGCAGAAAATGGCTTGAGACCTGGACCTTATACAGCAAGGGTGTTAGCTTTTCACTGCTGTAGCCAAAACACCTGAGGAAAAAACAAGAGGAAAGATTATTTTGGCTCATGGTTTCAGAGGCTAGCTTGGTCAGCTAGCTTCAAGGCAAAAACATGGCAGAAGGGCGCAGGAGAGGAAAACTGTTCGCCTCATGGCACCTGGGAAGAAGAGAGAAAGCAGCAAGAGAGGAAGGGGCTGGGGACAAGATAAACCTTTCCAGGGAACACCCACAGCAACCCACTTTCTCCAGCAGGCACCATCTCCTACAGTTTCTACCAGCTCCTCATAGTCTGTTCAGTCAGGATGGATTAATCCACCCGTGAGGTCACAGCTCTCGTGACCCAGTGAATTCCTAAAAGGTCTGCCTCTGAACGTAGCTGCATCAGGGACCAAACCTTCAACAGGGAACATTTCAGATGCAAACCATAACACCAAGTATCCCACAGGGTACCAGGCACATAGGAGAACCGCTTGTCCACTCGTTGGTAGATACCATGCTAGATGGTGAGATCACTTAGATGACAGGATGCAATTCCTGCTCCCAACTTGCTGAATTTCAAAGAATGAATCAGAGTCAGTGAGACTCAAGTAAGTGGAAAAGGGTAATCTAAAGAGAGGGAGCAGCATATGAAAAGGCTCAGAGATATATGTTATCCTCACACCTTCTGGGAACTATAAATCATATATCTTAGTGAGAAAGAAATATACAAAGATGGGCCTGGTGAGAGCTAGAGTCACTGGCTGGGCCATAAGTGGCTTTGTATCCTATGCCAAGGAGCTTGCTTTTGACCCTCGAGAAAATTGAAAGGCTTTGAGGGGTTTAAGTTGTATAAAGATCAATCTGGCAACAGTGTGGAGGATGGGTTGGCAACAGGTAAGACAGGAGGCAAGGAGACTGGGTGAGAAGCAAATGATCCAAGTGAAAAAAGAAAAAGAATGTGGCCAGCCAGGCATGGGGGCGCACACCTGTAATCCCAGCACTTAGGGAGGCTGAGACAGGAGAATCGCGAGTTCAAAGCCACTCTCAGCAATGGCGAGGCACTAAGCAACTCAGTGAGACCCTGTCTCTACATAAAACACAAAATAGGGCTGGGGATGTGGCTCAGTGGTCGAGTGCCCCTGAGTTCAATCCCCGGTACCAAAAAAAAAAAAGAAGAAGAAGAAGAATTTTCAGGCGTATGGCTTAGAACAGATTTTAAAGGAGGGTGGGGAGAAGAAAGTTCATTGTGGATCTCTTAAGTCTGAGGTGTTATGATTGCCAGGCTCCATGATAGCCCCTAATGATCCTGCTCTTGTGAGCTCTCTCTAGCTTGCTCGCTCTCTCTCTATATATTTTTAAGTTAATTAATTTTTTTTTTTTGGTATTGGGGATTGAACTTGAGGTACTGTCCCACTGAGCTACATCCCCAAACCTTTTTGTCTTTTTATTTTTTATTTTGATACGGTTCTCACTAAGATGCTGAGGCTGGCTTCAAATTTGGGAATCTCCTGCCTCGGTCTCAAGTCACTGGGATTATAGGAGTGTGCCATCACACCTGGTGTTATGGTTTGAATGTGAGGTGTCCCCCAAAAGCTCACATGTGAGACCAAGTGAATGGGTTCAGAGGGGGAATCATTGGGTTGTGTGAGCCTTAATCCAATCTGTGAATTAATCACCTGATGGTATTAACTGAGTGGTAACTGAAGGCAGTTACCTGGAGTAACAGTTGGCTGGAAGAGGTGGGCATTGGGGCGTGGCATGGGGGTATATATTTTGTATTTGGCGAGTGAAGATCTCTCTCTCTGCTTACTGATCACCATGTGAGCCACTTTCCTCTGCCACACTCTTCTACCATGATGTCCTGCCTCACCTTGAGCCCTGAGAAATGGAGCCTGCTGTCTATGGACTGAGACCTCTGGAACCGTGAGCCCCCAAATAAACTTTTCCTCCTCTACAATTGTCCTGGTTGGGTCTTTTAGTCACAGTGGTGAAAAAGCTGACTAAAATACCTGGCTTGTCCTGCTTTCTCATACTTGTGGCCCTGTGTGTAGCCACCTCCTATGTTGCATCAGTGTTGGTCTATGTGGCCCCAGAAGTAGCTGAGCACGGTGGCACATGCTTGTAGGCCCAGAACTTGGGAGGCTGAGGCAGGACGAGCTCTTGAGCCCAGGAATTTGAGGTCAGCTTGGACAACAAAGTGAGAGCCTGTCTCAAGCGAAAACAAACAAACAAATACAGCAAAGTGATGAGACCTCACTTCTGAGGCTACCCATAAGAGGCAGCCCACCTTTCCCTTGCTCACTCCGGAGGACCTACATGGAGAAGTAATGTCCCTGTGGCAAGAGGCTGAGGCTCCAAGCAATACCATGGGAATGGGTTCCTCATTCAGTGCAGTGAAATTTTCAGATGGCTGCACCTAGGCCTACTCCTTCATGGCAGATTTTCAAGACACTCGGCCAGAACCACCCAGCTGTCTCTCCCAGGTTCCTGACCCCCTGAATAAATGTTTGTGTTGATAAGTCACTAAATTTGGGGGAAATTGGCTATGCAGTAACAGAAGTAATAGATAATACCAATGCCTTGGGAAATGTCCAGTAAGGCATGTTCATAATTGAGCATCTGAGTCTGGAACACAGAGGAGTAGCAGGGTACTTGGGGCGCGGGGAAGCTGGTGATGGTCACAATCATGACTGTGGAGGAATATTCTTTGAAAAATAGTAGAGGGAAGGAGACGGAAGCCATGGACAAGCTTCTGGGGGAAAGGGTAAAGCAGAGCATGAAAGAAAAGAAAAAGGTAAAGGACAGACAGAAGAAGAGAAGCTGATAAAGGAAGAATGAAAATTAGGAAAACCAGGGATTGGGCAGAGAGTTTTTAAAAGGTGGTGTTGCTGGGCATGGTGGTACACATCTGTAATCCCAGCACTTGGGAGGCTGACGCAGGAGGATCACAAGTTCAAGGCCAGTCTCAACAGTTTAGCAAGACCCTGTCTCAAAAGAAAATTTGAAGAAAAGGCCAGGGATGTGGCTCAGTAGTAAAGCACTTACCTAGTATGTGGGAGGCCCTGGGTTCAGTCTCTAACACTGCAAAAAAAAAGGAGGTGTCAAGGTGTCAAGATGAAGATCAGGATGAAGGGAAGGAGTAAAAACAAGTCCACTGGGCCTGGCATCTTGGGGTTCTGCATATCTGCATGTCTTTGAAGACAGCAGCTTTCTGCAGGCAAGGAAGGCAAAAACCAGAGTATAAGATACTAGAAGGGGGGCTGGGATTGTAGCTCAGTGGTAGAGCGCTTGCCTTGCATGCGTGAGGCCCTGGGTTCGATCCTCAGCACCACATACAAAGCGATAAAATAAAGACATTGTGTCCATCTACAACTAGAAAAATATTTAAAAAAAAAAAAAGATACTAGAAGGGTCAGTGAGGTGAGGATCTAGGGTTAGAACAGTGCAGACAGCTCTTGGAAGAAGTTTGGCTAGGAAAGGAAGGAGACAGCTGACTGGAGGGGAATTTGGGGTACAGGAAAGCCTTGTCTGTTTTGTTTTGAAGTTAAAAACAGGAAAGATATGGGTAACATTGATGGAGAGCCTTCTGGAGGAGGAAGAAAATGAGATTCTGATCAGAAGTGTGGAGGCATTAGCTTTGGCCATAGGGACGTTTTCCCATGGGAAGAAGAATGGGGGCAATAATGCCCCCAAAATGCTATGCTTTTTGAGGAGCTAGGTGGAAAAGGACAAGAATGGGAGGTATAAGTTAAGGGAGCTCCCTCCTAAAGGCCTCTAGTTTTTCAGAAAAGTAAGAAACTCACTGGAGCTGGGTGCCATGGTGCACGCCTGTATTCCCAGCACTTAGGGAGGCTGAAACAGGAGAATGGAGAGTTCAAAGCCAGCCTCAGCAATGGCAAGGCGCTAAGCAACTCAGTGAGACCCTGTCTCTACATAAAACACAAAATAGGGCTGGGGATGTGGCTCAGTGGTCAAGTGCCCCTGAGTTCAATCCCTGGCATAAAAAAAAAAAAAACAGAAAGAAAGAAAGAAAGAAAGAAAGAAAGAAGGAAGGAAGGAAGGAAGGAAGGAAGGAAGGAAGGAAGGAAGGAAGGAAGGAAAGAAACAAAACTCACTGGAGAGAAGAGTTTGGGGCAAAGAGGTGTGAGAGTTTAAAATAGCTGTTTTGGGGGTCAGGGGCTCCAAAGACCCTTGATGATGATGGCCCAGCTGAGTTTGGGGCTGACTGGTCTTTAGGGGCATCAACTATATTAGTCAGGATTCTCTGGAGAAACTGAACTCATAGGATGTGTGTGTATATAGAGATGTATTTTAAGGAATTGGCTCACATGATTGTGAGCCTTGGCAAGTCCAAAATCTGATGGGGAGGCTGGCAGACTGGAGACTCAGAAAGAGCTTCAGTTCAGGTCCAAAGTCAATCTGCTGGCAGAATTCCTTCTTTCTTGGGAGATGTCAGTCTTTGTGCTAATTAAGGCCTTCAACTGATTGAACGAGGCTCATCCAGATTACCAAGGATAATCTGATTTATTCAAAGTCTATGTATTGAAATATTACTCTCATCCAAAAGACACCATGATAGAAACATCCAGAATGATGTTTGACCCACTCCAATTTCAGAACACCATGGGCCAGCTAGGTGGAGACATAAAATTAACCATCGCATCAACCTTGACAGTTCGGGGTTTCTTCAAATTACTTAAGTCAAACTCAGAAGGTCAAGGGCTGAATGTTTTATCTCATATGCAGAAGCTAGAGAAGAAAAGAGAAAAAGGAAGGTTGGGCGATCTCCTAAAAATCAAAGGGAGATCAAAGAAAAGGGACCAAGGCATAGGAGAGAGGGAGGGAGCGAGGAAGTAATGGGGAGTGATACTGGCCAAATTATATTGTTATATTGTGTGCATGTACAAATATGTAACAACAGTTCTTATCATTATGTACAACTATAATGCACCAATAAAAAAATGTGGGGAAAAAAGTAGTTGCACCCTTTCTTGGCATCATAGACTACTTCAGTAGGAATCTGTTATATTCTATAAATTTGCTCCCAGACTTTATATATATATTGGAGGCTCGGTTTGGGGTGATTAAGCCTAAAGAAGAGCTCATCCATACAGGAAATAAGGACTGGGCTGCGATATACAGTGCTTGCCCAGCATGCACAAGGCCCTGGGTTCTATTCCTAGCACTGAAAGGGTGGGGGGAAGACAATGTTCCAAATTCACATGAATTAATTTGATCAGTAAATGTGTGTGTATCTATATATACATATATATATGTATATATACCTTTATTTTTTATTTATTTATATGTGGTGTTGAGGATCAAATCCAGTGCCTCACACATGGTAGGCAAGCACTCTACCACTGACCCACAACCCCAGCCCCCCAGAATATATTTTTAAATGTATGAAAAAATAGGATTAGGGGCTGGGGTTGTGGCTCAGCGGTTGAGCGCTTGCCTCGCATGCGTGGGGCACTGGGTTCGATCCTCAGCACCACATAAAATAAATGAAGATATTGTGTTCATCTACAACTAAACAAAATATTTAAAAAAAATAGGATTAGAAAGGAAAACAATTATATCAAATACATTTACAAAAGTTTTTTAAAGTTGTTATGTATGAAATTTGTACTTCTTCACAATGTATTTAAGTGTATAATTGATACCTAAAACAACCATAAACTTGAAGTAGTGTTGAAAGTAAAAAAATATTTCAAGCTATAGAGAACATTGGGTGTGATTTGAAAATAAACTTTAAAAATAAACTAGATTTCTTGCTGCTATAATCTCAGCAGCTTGGGAGGCTGAGGCAGAAGGATCATGAGTTCAGAGCCAGCCTCAGCAACTTAGTGACACCCTTTCTCTAAATAAAATATACAAAAGGGCAAAAGAGATTGGAGATATGGCTCAGTGGTTAAGCACCCTTGAGGTTCAATCCCTCATGCAGAGAGAGAGAGGGAGAGAGAGAAAGAAAGGGAGTTCTATTGGTGATAAAGTCATAAAATTTACAATGAAGTATGTTTTTCTACATGTCAAAAAGTTAAGCAAGCTAATCACTCATTTCTATTTATCCTTCTCACGTTATATAATCTGAAATGCTTACATCTATTGCAATAAAAGATTCAAATGAAAAAAATTAGCCATCACATCAACCTTGACATCTTTGCAGTTTTTCAAATTACTTAACAGCTTGAGTGAAGGAATGATAATACTGTCAGGTTGTATTGACTTAGGATTGGGATTTTCAAAGCAAGGGAAGTGTGGGTACCGGTGAGAGTGACGGGATGGAGGATAAGATCCAGGCCAGTGATGGACAGGCAAGCAGACACAAGGGAAAGGAGCACGAGCAGAGGAGTGTGGGCTGACACAGGGCACAGAGTGATGGCCATGCAGTGACTACTGAGGAGAGAAAGCCCAGATCCTCACTACAGTTGGGTAGATCAAAATATTGTGAGGGCAGGAAAGGGGCTCCAGACCTAGCTGCCTCCAGGGACCAGGTAGAAAACAGACACAGCAGGAAGAGGGGCCAACTAGAGTGAGTGTAGCTGAACAAGCTGTCTAAGAGGCCATTCCTGGGGGTTCTTGAAAAGTTGTACTGCAGTGAGGGGGACCTAACTGTTGCCTAGTTGGCCTCATTGTTTCAAGAAGTGTCAGAAATCTGGATTTTGGGGTAAAAATGTACTAATTTTCACAATTTTAACATTATTAAAGTGTACTTTCACTAAATATATAGATTTCAAGGTCTTCAGGGACCCCAAGCTGTGCCATCTGGGACAGGGTGTTGAAAGGGGAGAAGAATTTTTGCCCAGTGAGCAAGAAGGAAGGTGTCTTAGTCCATTTTGTGTTGCTATAACAAAATATTGGAGGCTCAGTTAAGTTGTATATTCTAAAAAGTTTATTTAGCTCCCAGTATTGGAAGTAGGCAAATCTAAGATCATGGCACTGTCATCTATTTAACTTCTGTGAGGGTCACATGCTCATGGCACAGAAGTAGAAGAGGAAACAGCCATGTGCAGAAGTCGAGCACACGAGGTGGCATCTGTTTACACAAAGCAATCAGCTCCTGAGAGAAGTAATTATTCCCATGATCCCTAACTCACTCACAGGAGACAGGAATTAATCCTTTCCTAGAGTGGTACTCCCATGACTCCATCACCTCCTAACAGACCCCACCACTTCTCAATACCACTATGCTGGGGACCAAAGCTTCCAGCACATGAACCTTGGGGTACAAACCATATCCAAACCATAGAAGGACATTTGGAGCTGAGGGGAGAGTGGCTGGAGGGTTCTAAAAGTAGCAAAGGGCTCACTGCAGCCAGAGAGCAGAGCCCTGGTAAGAAGGGATTGCAAAGGAATGGGGCAGAGGTGGAGGAGTGAGGAGCGATCGCTCTGGAAAGGCCTCACTCACGTGTTTTCTTTTCTTTTTTTGGTACCGGGGATTGAACTCAGGGGTACTCGACCCCTGAGCCACATCCCCAGCCCTATTTTGTGTTTTTTTTTATGTAGAGTCAGGGTCTCACTGAGTTGCTTTGCGCCTCGCCATTGCTGAGGCTGGCTTTGAACTCGCGATTCTCCTGTCTCAGCTTCCCAAAGTGCTGGGATTACAAGTGTGAGCCACCGCGCCCGGCTACTCACGTGTTTTCTGCAGACATGAGGGGTCTCTGACAGGGTGTAAGCAGGGGAGTGACATCGAGTTTAATTACTGAAATATTACCCTGAGACTAGATAGAGGCTTGATTTGGGGGTGACTAACTAAAGGAGAGCTCATCCATACAGGAAATAAGGATTGGGCTGGGATGTACAGAGCTTGCCCAGCATGCACAAGGCCCTGGGTTCCATTCCCATCACTGAGGGGGAGTGAGGGGACAATGTTCCAAATTCACATGAATCAATTGAATTGGTAAATGTTTATTAAATGATTGTGTGCTAAGCACTGGACATGCAGAGGTAAGTGAGACATAACTCTCACTGAAGTTAGGGTCTGATGGGAAACACAGTGCTGAGAAGAGTCCGCTCCCTACCACACTCTACCAGGAGTTTAGGAGGAGGAGAATAAGAACAGCTATTATTTATTGAGTGCTTCCCTGTGCCAGGCACATGGAAGTCCTTTACATATACTTTCTTTTCTCTCCCTCCTTCCCTTCCTTCCTCTCCCACTCCCTTTCTTTGGTATTGGATTGAAGCCAGGGGTGCTCTACTACTGAGCTACATCTCTAGTCCTTTTTATTTTTTATTTTGGGACAAGGTCTTGCTTAATTGCTTACGGCCTCACTACATTGCCCAGGCTGGCCTCAACTTGTGATCCGCCTGCCTCGGCCTTCTGCATAGCTGGGATTGCAGGCGTGCACCATCATGCCAGAATTCACATATATTTTCTTGTTTAATCCTCATAACAACTTCTGAGGGGTAGGAACTGTTATTCTCATTGTATTCATGAGGAAACCATAGCACAGAAAAGTTAAGGAAACTTGCCAAAGAGGCTCCTTACCAAAGGGGCAATTGACATGGATGTGGAGTGGGAGTTCTGGAAAGGCTTCCTGGAGGGAGTAATGAATACGTGCAGACTTAGAAGTTGATTAAGAGCAAGTACAGAGAGAGGTGGAGCGGGGAGACCTAAAAGTACTAGGGAAGGGAAGGCTGAAGAACTGTAAGCGCTCAAAGTCAGAGATGGGCTCACTGGAGGTTTAGAGTAGAATTAGGAGAAGTCACTGGAGAAGTAGCTGAGACTAGATGGAGAGATTTAAGATCCCTTTAAGAAAGTATGTGTGAGCCGGGTGTGGTGGCTCACGCTTGTAATCCCAGCACTTAGGGAGGCTGAGACAGGAGAATCGCGAGTTCAAAGCCAGCCTCAGCAATGGCAAGGCGCTAAGCAACTCAGTGAGACCCTGTCTCTACATAAAACACAAAACAGGGCTGGGGATGTGGCTCAGTGGTCGAGTGCCCCTGAGTTCAATCTCCAGTACCC
>PVHX01009082.1:0-78797 GCA_004024805.1 Geosciurus inauris
AAAAAAAAAAAAAAAAAAAAAAAAAAAAAAAAAAAAAAAAAAAAAAAAAAAAAAAAAAAACAACTGGATAGCCACATATAAAAAAATAAAAAAGAATCTGAATGTTTACCTCACAACATGTATAAAATTTATCCTGGAAAGAACAAGAACCTTAACCCTAAGAGCTAAAACTAACATTTTAGAAAACATAGAAGTAAATCTTAGTGACAGTGAATAAAATTTTTTCAACAGGACACAAACAGTCCGAAGTATAAAATAAAAATATTGATAAACTGGACATTACCAAATTTAGAAACTTATGTTCTTCAATAAACAATGCTGAAAAAATGAAAAGGCAAGCTACAGACTAGGAGAAGGTATTTGTAAAATACATACACAACAAGTGACTTATATCCAGAATATTTAACTCAACATAAAGACAAAAAGGAAAAGGACAAAACCTGTTAAAAAACGAGCAAAAGGAGTCAAGTGCTATGGCACACACCTGTAATCCCAGCACTTTGGGAGGCTAAGACTGGAGAATCACGAGTTCAAAGCCAGCCTCAGCAACCCTGTCTCTACATAAAACACAAAATAGGGCTGAAGATGTGCCTTTTTGGTTGAGTGCCCCTGAGTTCAATCTCTAGTACCAAAACAAAAAAAGAGCAAAAGATTTATAACATATTCACTAAACACACTAAATAGATAGCAAATAAACACATTTAAAAAACACAAACTAAGGGGCTGGGACTGTGGTGCAGTGGTAGCGTGCTCGCCTAGCACGCGTGAAGCACTGGGTTCGATCCTCAGCACCACATAAAACTAAAATAAAGATATTCTGTCCACCTACAACTAAAAAAAAAAATAATTAAAAAAAAAATCACAAACTAAAGTCACAATGAAGAATCATTATACAAGTACTAGAAGGATTAAGATGAAAATAAAAGCGTCAAGGATTGTCAAGGAATTAAAACTCTTCTACTTTGCTGATTAGGATCCAAAATTGCACAGATCCTTTGGAAAATAGATGGGCAGTTTCTGGTTAAGTTAAACCATACTTACCCCATGATCCAGCAATTCCACTTTTAGGTATTTTCTCAATAAAAAAGTAAAACATATACCTACGCAAAGATTTGTAGGCAAATGTTCACAGCAGTTTTATTCATTTAAGCCAAAACTGTCAAACAACCCATATTTATCAAATGGAGAATGAATAAACAATCTGTGATATATCCATAGAGTAGGAACAATAAAAAGAAATCTTGTGAAAGCAAAAATATGGATGAACTCCAAAAGCTATGCTGAAGTGAAAGAAGCCAGACACAAAGGACTATGCATTGCAAGACACCAACTATACAAAATTCTAGAAAAGGGAAAATTATAGTGATAAAAGCATATTAGCCAGGCATGGTGGTGCATGCCTGTAATCCCAGTGGCTCAGAAGACTGAGGCAGGAGGATGGTTAAGTTTGAGACTAGCCTCAGCAACTAAGTGAGGCCCTAAGCAATGTAGCAAGACCCTGTCTCAAAATAAAACCATAAAAAAAATTAACAAAAAGGGCATGTGGCTCAGTGGTTAAGCGCTCCTGGGTTCAATCTCTAGTACTGGAAAAAAAGAAAAGAAAGCATATCAGTGTAGTCAGGGACCAAGGGTGTAAAAAGGAACTGACTAAAGGAGCAAGAGGAAACAATTCTGGAGTGATGGAAATGGTGTGTATCACCAAGGTGGTGGTCACATGACTACATATCTATCAAGCATCATAGATTTTTATACTTAAAATTAGTAAGCTTCAGCCGGGCACGGTGGTGCAAGCCTGTAATCCCAGCACTTAGGGAGGCTGAGACAGGAGAATCGCCAGTTCAAAGCCAGCCTCAGCAATGGCGAGGCGCTAAGCGACTCAGTGAGACCCTGTCTCTGCATAAAACACAAAATAGGGCTGGGGATGTGGCTCAGTGGTCGAGTGCCCCTGAGTTCAATCTCCAGTACCAAAAAAAAAAAAAAAAAAAAAATTGGTAAGCTTCATTACATGTAATTATCTCAAAACTAAATAAAAACAAAAAACCAACTATAATGAAATATGATTTCACACTATAAATTTGGAAAAAACTTTAAAGAGCCCTAAAATGGTAAGAGCTGCTGAAGATCTGGAGTGATGGGCAGTCTATTCTTACATATTACTAGTGGGACCCAAAATTGGCACACCATTCTGGAGAACAAAGGAAGTATACAACTTATGATGGGCAATTTTACTTTCAGTTATGGCAGAAAAATGCTTATTTTTGTGCCCGAGTAAACACATACATACTTTTCTAATAGCACTGTTTTCAACAGCAAAAAACTGCAATACCCTAAATGTTCATTAAGAAATGACTGAAGAAAGTACACTGTGGTAAGTCATGCATGAATCAAGCATATAGAAGAAATAATACTGAGGGAGAAAAGTTGTAGCAGTACCTATACAGTATGTTTCTATTTGCTTAAAATTTAAAAATACTATTTGTTAGTGGCTACATACAGATGTAGAGACGTATAAAGACATTCAGGGACTAGCAAACACAGAATTCAGGATTCAGATTATTTCCTGGGGAGATGAGGAAGAGAGGAAGAGGAATGAAGTACGGGAAAGGTTACAAAAGGCCTTAAAAGTGTTTTGGTTATGTTTCATTTCCTAGGCTGGATGAGTACACAAATATATATTCTATATTTAATTAAAAATAATTTCCCCCCAAAACAAAAAGGACTTTTAATTACCTTGCTGAAGGTAACATTTTATTCTTTTGCAAAAAATGGTTGAAATAACACCTTTTAGCACAATATTCATATTTTAGAGGCTGTCTTGAAAAATATTTTTAAAAGTCTGAATGTATGCCAGGCGCAGTGGTGCACACCTGTAATCACAGTGGCTCAGGAGGCTGAGGCAGAAGGATCGTGAGTTCAAAGCCAGCTAAGCAAAAGTGAGGTATTAACCAACTCAGTGAGACCCTGTCTCTAAATAAAATAGAAAATGGAATTGGGGACATGGCTCAGTGGTCGAGTGCCCCTGAACTCAATCCCTGGTACCAAAAAAAAAAAAAAAAAAAGTCTGAATGTTTTGCCAAGTGCAGTGGTGCTCGCCTGTATTCCCAGTGGCTCAGGAGGCTGAGGCAGGAGGATCTCAAGTTCAAAGCCAGCCTCAGCAACTTAGATACACCCTGTCTCAAATAAAAAAATAAAAAGGGGATGTTGTTAAGCACTCCTGAGTTGAATCCCTGGTACCAAAAAAAAAAAAAAAAATCCGAATGTTTTACCTACTTGCTTCTTTACAACTAGTAGTTTCTAGTAATTTATTCTAAATAGCAATTTGACAGACTACTATAATGATCTCATTATAAAGTTTTCTCTGTACATTAAAGAGAAGTACTTAAAAATAAGCAAATAAATAGAAGTGGTTTCAGGGCTTCTTAGACACCAATGACATCATGGAGGAAATAAAATTATCTATATACTCTTTAAGAGCTCTGGGTATTCAATTATCACTTCTAGATATCCCAGAGGAGATAGGTTTCCAGAAGCCATCATAAGTTTTTAAGTTCTAAAGTAAAACTTCTCCAGTCCTTAATGGCTCATAATACAAAAGGCTTACAATTAAATTTGCGAAAAAACAATTCACTTACAGAGTAACAAACTGAAACATCTATCTGGATTTCTGGGTGTATTTCTTTTACTTGAAAACAAGAAAAATAGCTGGACCATATATAATAGACTAAAACTGAATAACCAAAATTGAGGAACCCTTACAAATGAATAATGAAGAGTCAGTTGGAAAAATGGGCAAAGGATATAAACAGCAACTCCCATAAATGGCAATAAAAATTGTCAATAAATATGCCAAAAGTAACATTCAAGTTCATTACTGATCATGAAAATGTAAATTAAACTTCCTTTATTTGGCAAAAAATTTTAAATTTGGTTATATCCAGTGTTGGCTAGAACACAGGAAAAATATTTCTCTCATACACTTCCATGTTGGTGAGCAGTTTGACAACATCTATTAGTTTTAAATTGCTTTTATTTCTTCTGCCTGGCAATTCCATGTCCAAGTATCTATCCTTGAGCATCCAAGCATGTTAAAAAAAAAAAAAAAAAAGACTCACACACATGGATGACTATAGAACTGACAGCTGTATTAAATGAACTTATGTTCAAGTCCACTTCACTCACCTACAGATTTGTCTGCCATGCCCACATCTCTAGATGTCCAGCGACAAAATCCACAGGCCAAGTAATAGGCTTTCTTCATGGTGGTTTTGGCTGGGTCATCTGGGAGCTGTGTGGAGATGCTTGTTGCTCGGGTGGAGAGTGTGTGCATGCAGCCAGGACAGTCAAAGCAGTTGGCACATCTGCAATGTGACAAACACAACCACATGTTCATTCAACAGATATTTATCAAGCTACGTACCAGGCATTGTTTTTCATGTTAGGAATTCAACAGAGTACATGTTCAATTTGGAGTGTCCCCCAAGAAAACATAAAAAATATTCTTGGGATCTGTTATCAACTTCAGCATTTTGAAAGTATATATTATTTTAAAAAAAATATGCAATTATCACCAAAGCTTTTGAAGAATTAGAACCTGACCCAATCCTACTCCACAGAGGAAATCACTGTTAACAAGTGGAATTCATTATTTTAGACTTTTTTTTTATGCTTAGCAGGTTACAAAGGTTGTTTCTAAGGGAAAGACAAATGTCACAGCACAATTGGAGAGACCAATTATATGATGGAAAACAGAGTCAACAACACAAGGAGCTGTGAAACTGAATTCAGAAAATAACTGCTTGCTTGCTGTGCCAGAGAGCTGAAACAGAGACTAAACAATGCTACCAAACTGCAATGATTCAGAAGCGGTATGCTTTCAGGGCTTTTTGTTCTCAGATGCTCTTCTTCCTAGCCACAGCCAAGATTTTCTTTTTAGGGGTCCTGTGCCTTGCAGCTTTTAACTTTCCCACCACCTGAGATTATCAGTTCCTCCAGTGTTGTACCACCTTCCATTATCTGCAATATTTTGCCATCTGGATATTATCCTCAGGTGAATATAGTAGTATCCACCTCACAGAGATCTTCTGAGTATTAAATGACAAAATTAATGTGTGGGAAGCAAACAAAACAGCATCTGGTTATCAGGAGCTATTTCTTGGGGCAGGAAAAATAAATAATAGTGGTTCACATCCACAAAGGTATAGAAGTGTGACTGGTAGCAAAAGGATTTTCAGATCAAACTAAAAACTAGCATCCAGTAGCAATGAGCACATCTAGCAGCCAGATCTTGGTTTCTAATACTATTCTCCAATAAAAAGAACCAAAGCTCCTTTAAGAAATGGCCAATTATCAGACAGACAGAAAAATATACAAAACAAGCATGGTGTATCTTGTAGTATTAGTAATAAAGCACTCAAACTAATGAACAGAACTCTTCCCTCTCATTCCCAATTATAGGGGTATGTCAAAGGGATACAGAAGTAAACTGAAAGAGCTCCATGGTCAAAGCTGGACTAATATGGGCAAAACAAACAAACAAGCACATACATACATACATAAAGTAGTATTGGATTATAACCCAAGGTACAAAATAAATATTCATGAGCCCAAAGAGTAATATGATTTACATGATAAGGAAATAGAGAAGAGAGAAATCTTCCATGCAAAACAAATTCTAAATATTTTATGCAGCGTTAAAGAAGGGGGAAATTTTTCACTAAATGTGGGCTGTCATGGTGATTTTTTCTTCTTGACAACACTAGCTCATGCCAGGTAACTGGTTAACATACAGATGATAAATCATATGGACAGTTAGCTTATCCTTGATCTGATGTGATGAGAGATGGCATTTTACTTCTGTGGTCCTCCTCCCTCCCCAAAACACATACCTCTGTCTGGTGAGGAAAACAACATACAAATTCTAATTGAGGTACATTCTATAAAGTCCTTCACCAGGGCTGGGATTGTGGCTCAGTGGTAGAGCACTTGCATCGCATGCGTGAGGCACTGGGTTCAATCCTCAGCACCACTTAAAAATAAATAAATAAAGATATTGTGTCTATCTACAACTAAAAAATATTAAAAAAAAAAAAAAAGTCCTTCACCAGTAGACCTCAAAATTCCCAAAGTCATCAGATTTAAAGTAAAAAATGATCACAGTCAAGAGAAGCCCAAAATATATTACTAATGTAACATGGTTTCTTAACAATAGGGGAGACTGGGTTGGGGGTAACAAAGAATTCTCTGTACTATCCTCACAACAATTCTTTTTTTTTTTTTTTAAATATTTATTTTTAGTTGCAGGTGGACAAAATATCTTTATTTTATTTTTATGTGGTGCTGAGAATCGAACCCAGTGCCTCACGTGTGCTAGGCGAGCACGCTACCACTGGGCCATAACCCCAGCCCCACAACAATTCTTAAATCTGCAACTGTTCTAAAATAGAAAGTTTATTTTAGAACAATCAAAGGGCATTTGATCTGAGGCAATGATGATACTTAAAGATAAAAGAGAGCAGTTTAAAAAAAAAGTTTATTCCATGTGCTTTCTTACCAGCTTTTTTAAAAATAGTTGAAGAAAACAGAAAAACTGATCTTGTTCTTACCTATTCTTTTTTAGTTTAGCTTCAGCTGATGGCATATTTTCTAAGCAACTGGGACAATAATGGGAATCAACCTAGGAGTAAACAAAAAATAATTTTAAAAAATCAGAGAAACTCAGTTTAACTTGTATAAATGTCAAATTACAAATTTAAAAATACCCCAGAAGAAAGTGAAAGAAATTATCAACAATCTGGAAAAAAAAACCTTCTATTTTTCATCTCTGATATTTCCTGTTCCTTTTATCAAGGTTTTATTTGTGTTTTCATGTGTCAATAGTTGTCTATATGATAATTTAAAGTTTTAAAATGAAGAACTCTGATAGTTAATGAACAGATTAACAATGCAATTATAAAGCTGTTATCAAATACCCTCTTACCTAATCTAGCTTTATTTTTTAAATTTTCATTTCTTTTGTAGTACTGGGGATGGAACCCAGGGTCTCATTACTAGGCTACATTCCCACTAAGCTACATCTCCAGCCATATTCCTTTAAAATTTTTTTGAATTTTGAAACAAGGTTTCACTAAGCTGCCCAGGCTGACCTCAAACTTGTGATCCTCCTGCTTCAGCCTCTGAATAGCTGGGATTGCAGGCATGTGCCATTGCACCTGGCTAGTTCAGTTTTACCTGACTACACTTTTTTAACTATTGAGGGAGATTAAAAAGTTTTCTCATTAGTGAAGTAATATATTTACTAAACATAAATTAATTGCTAAATAAAATATGCTTTAACTAGTTCATTTTAAGATGAAAAAATTAAATAGGATAATCTTATTGTATTTAATGCAAAGCACTGTCCAAACATTAAATTCATTATATTTTTTAAAGACCTGAGTCTTTTCTTTAATGCAAGTAGATCCTATTTGACAAATATAGAATTGTATTCACCTGCAGATGGAAAGACATTAACTTGAACATAGTTACTATGCTAGAAATTGTCTTTTTTTCCCACCATTTGCTATAAATAGGCCCAACTTGAAAAGATCAGCACAATTACTACTCAATATAAAGGACAATATTGCTAACTAATATTTCTACTGTGTTATGGTTTGGATTGAGGTATCTCCCAAAAGCTCCTGTGTCAAATGTTTAGAGTTGAAAGGATTAGATTATGAGAGCTTTTACCTACTCAGCAGATTAATCCTTTTGGTGGATTAATAATTTGAATGGCTTAATTGGGTGATGTCTGTTGTGGCTGGAGAAAGTGAGGTCACTGACAGCATGCCTTTAGGGTTTATATGTTATCTCTGGCTCCTTGGTTGGCTCTGTTTTCCCTGTTGCCATAAACTGAACAGCTTTTCTCTGCAACACTCTTCCACCATGATGTTGTCTCACCTTGGGCCCACAGAAATGTAATTGGTGAACCATGGACTAAGACCTTTGAAGTAAGTCATAATAAACTTTTGCTCCTCTAAGTTGTTCTTGTCAGGTATCTTGGTCACAGCAATGAAAAGCAAATACACACTGACACATCATAAAAGGCAAAATATAATTAATTCCTTAATGCCCCTTTTCCAAATTGTCCCTTCACATGCAGCTCTAGACCCAGGTTCACCATTAGTGCTTACTGGACTTCCCTGCCCTCAGTAGTCTCATCCTTCCCAAACTAATCACTTCTACAACATAGGTACACACCACATAGTAAAAGATACTGTTACAGTCTCAAATGTCTTAACTGAAGAGATCCTTAGCGATCATGGAGACTGAACTCCATAAGCCATCACAGGAAATTTGGTCCAGGAAGTTTTGGGGTTCAGTAGGGATACATTTAAGAGAGAATCTACCAAGAAGATTCTCTTAGATGTATCTAATGGAGAACACATTATATATAGAGAGATATGTATCTATATATCTGTATCTATCTATATATATGACACTGATCTTTCTTGTGTTTTCCAATTGCTTTTCTTGATTCATCTTATCTCCAGTAAAACAACTGTGAATGTGTAAAATAGTTTATAGTACAAGACACATTTCAGATGCATTTTTGATAGTCCAGGGATCTTTAGTAAAATTCTGTGTGTCAGGCAGTTTAGGTTCAAACCCTGATTCTCCCTTCTACCACTACATTACTGTCTGGGTGACATTAGGCAAACACTCGTTTCTTTGTCTGTAAAAAACATTTTTTTAAAGCAACTACCTTCATAGATTTGAAGGGATTACATAAAATATATGCCATAGCAAGTACCCAACAAATATAACTATTATAATTATCAGCTTTTTTCCCACTAAACTGAGTTATAAACAGCAGGGTTTGTCTTACTCCTATTTTAATTCCTAAAGCTTACTGAATGATCAAATTGTGTCAAGTGCTCTGAAAGTTTGGGGTTTTGTTATCTGGTGATTTTTTACCGGCTGGGGTCTTCTATTTATGAGCAATCCTATTCTGCTGACCACTTGTGCCTGTGAAGGATAACGCCAGTATCATGAGGAGAAGCGCCATGAATGTAACTCTGAGCTTCTTCTCACTTTATTCTCGGTGTCTCTCACTCAACTCACCCACTCACTTTAATCTCTTCCTGCGGTAGGCCTTGACCTGAGCCAGGAAACACCACGAAGAGCTTGAAGAGCACCCAGTTTCTGGCTAAAAGAGGAGCAGACCTTCCAAGCTGGGAGGGCCATGAATAAGGATGCCTGATTCTACCTTCCCTCAATCCTGCAATGACATGTATTTCGTCCAAGTGGCCTGAATTAAGCATGTCGGATCTTTCTCCCTAGCCCACTCAATTACCAAGGCCCACAGGATACAGCCAGGGTCTAAGTCAAATTTGTCCAACCAGAGGCCGCTCTAGAACAAGAAGATTCGCTCAGCCCCACCCGGGGCCGCACTTCCTTTTAAGTGACAGATTCTGAGCAAATTAAATCGCAGGCAAAGCTGAGTGACGGGAGACAGAGCCAATCAGTAAGCTAGTTAAATGACTGCCCGCCTCCACCAAGCGGAACTTCCCCACCGATCGCAGTGACTAGGACGAACACCCCACCCCCACCCCAACACACACACACTCTCTACGGAACGACTGTTACCTCGTGAGACACACATTCCAGAGACCGCAGCTCGCTACAATAGCGGCAGAAGTAGAGCTGCGAGAGCGGGGCCCGAACCTTCTTTTCTCCTTGGACTAGATAGAGAACCCGCTCCGACTGCAGCAAGGACGCCATCTTGGAGAGGGAGGAGCCAACGGCTCTTCCGCCGCGTCACGTGACCACAGAGCCGGCGGCATCCTCGCCGCCCGCTCTACGTCTCTCTACGTGGACTTTGACGCAGTAGGGCTTGGCATTGGTTGAATATCAAAGTGCTGGTGCGCAGTTGGCGTGCCAGATTTCGCCCCCACCCTCGGCGGGCTCCGCAATATTTCAGTCAGTGTCGGCCGCCAGGAGCTAGCTCAGACCTATCGTTACGCCCAGACTCGCAGCTCAAACCCAGACAGGCTCAGCGTTGTCGTTCTCCCTTTTTTTCGTTTCTTCCAGAAAAGAAGGCTGATCTCTTTTGTACAAAGATCTCCTTTACCTTGCAGGCAGAAATGCCGGAGACGAGCCGGTCGCAGTGGCGCACGCCGGTAATCCCAGCACTTTGGGAGGCTGAGACCGGAGACTCGCGAGTTCAAAGCCAGCCTCAGCAACTGGGAGGTGCTAACTAACTCAGTGAGACCCTGTCTGAACATAAAACACAAAATACCCCTGAGTTTAATCCCCGGCACCAAAACAAAACAAAAAATAAAAAACGATAAAGAAATGTTGGAGACAGACAGATCGAAGGTCTCAGAGAGAGATTGCTTGGAAAGTTAAGAGTCACACCAGCACTTTCTCCTGACGCCTAGGAAACTTTCACATACAGTATATTCGTATGAAACTCCTTAGTATGCTCCCTCATGCAGAGTAGGTACATTTATTTCCGGGTTTAAGACTAAGTCTGTATTGTGGGCATTAAATAAGTATCAACGAATGAAAAAGTAAATCAATGAACAATGTTGGCAGACATCATTTCTGAGGTGTAAACCACAGCTTAAAAGGACCACCTAAAATGCTTAGCAAAGACTACAGCCCATGTTGCCGGCCACCATGTCTGCAATTTTCTCATTGTACTCATGTGACATTAGAGTTGGTGATAGAGAAAGGGAACTGAAAACAAATCTTTATTGAAAACTTATTAGTGCAAGCTACCGTGTCAAACTTAATATACACTCTTCCACTGAATTCTCACAAAGACTCAAAATGCAGGTACTACTGTTACTTCTGTTTTACAGGTCGGGAGATAGAGTCTCAGGGAAGCTCAGTGACTTGTCTACAGTTTCATAGAGAGAGGTAGAATCCTGGGTTTTTTTTGTTGTATTTTTTTGGTACCAGCAATTGAACTCAGGGGTACTCGACCAGTGAGCCACATCCCCAGTCCTATTTGTGTTTTATGTAGAGACAGGGTCTCACTGAGTTGCTTAGCGCCTCGCCATTGCTGAGGCTGGCTTTGAACTCGTGATTCTCCTGTCTCAGCCTCCCAAAGTGCTGGGATTACAGGCCTGTGCCACTGCACCTGGTTAGAATCCTGTTCTGACTTTAGAACTGATGTGCCTTTACCTCCATGTAAAATGTCTCCAGCTTATTTTCTAATATGATGTTAATAATGCCTTGCATTTATTTAATGTTTTTCAACTTAGTGCTTTCATATATATCACAAATTATGTCACACTTTATCAATTTAAGCCTAAAAGTCATTAAATTTCATTTACTCTTTTTGTTTACCAAGCTATAGCCTAGAATTAATTTTATAGGTAGATTTTGCTCTTACGAGAAAATACATTATTAGCCTACTGATTTGCAATATTTTCTTTTCTTTTTTTTTGGTACTGGAGATTGAACTCAGGGGCACTCGACCACTGAGCCACATCCCCATCCCTATTTTGTGTTTTATGTAGAGACAGGGTCTCACTGAGTTGCTTATTTTCTCACCATTGCTGAGGCTGGCTTTGAACTTGCGATTCTCCTGTCTCAGCCTCCCTAAATGCTGGGATTACAGGCTTGCGCCACTGTGCCCGGCTGCAATATTTTCTTTGTGTTAAAGAACTCTTTGGCATTATGGTTTGTTGATTAGCCTCTGCTGAGTTTGGCTGCTTTTTCCTGAACTAACGTCCCCTGTAAAATGAAATCCTAGAACCTGCAAGTGCAGAGATACCACCGACTTGAACTGGCTCCATCTGAAAAACACTTTTTTGAGGACTGGCTTTGAACAATTAAATGAACAATTATATGGTTTCTGCATATATACCTGCAAAGTGCCAGGTATTTGGGAGGGAATCAGGAATAAATGGGATACTTTTTCCATTCATAGGGCTTAGAGTCTAGGTCCTGGGACAGTGTTTCTTAAGTGTGATTCCAGATCACCTACGTAAGAATTAGCTGAAAGGTTTATAACTGTAGGTTACAAATACAGATTTACATATGTAGATTCCCAAGACCCAAATTGGAATTTCTGGGGTGGGGCCCAGGAATTTAAATTTATAGTAAGCTGCCCACTAAAGTGGAGAAATTCTTCTTTTTGATAATCACTTGTTAAATTGGCTATCTTTGACCTTGAGACTAGGCACAGAGGCCTTTGTCTCTGCTGCCTTCTGGTTATTGGTAGCATTCACTAGCAGAATCTCAGGCATTCTGTGGCCATTGTGTTACTGAACATGGAAAGTCTCTATGTTGGTCAGTTTTCCATCATTGGGACAAAATACTTGAGAAAAACATCTTGGGGGGAAAAGATTTATTTTTGTTCACAGTTTCAGAAGTTTCTGTCAATATTCAGCTGGCTGCATTGCTTTGGGCCTGAGGTGAGGCAAAACCTTATAGCAGAAGGATGAAGTGGAGGAGAGCTGTTGTCTGATGGCAACCTAGAAGGAAGGAGGGAGAAAGGGGGAAAGGGAGAGGGAGGGAGAAAGGGAAAGAGTGAGGGAACATGAGAGTGCTGGTACGCAGGCATGGGATTGGGATGTGATATAGTTCCAAGGGCACACCCCCAAAGACCCACTTCCTCCAACTAAGTTCCACTTCCTACAGTTTCCACTACCTCCCAAAGCGCGTTCAGCTATTGATTAATAATACATTGATAAGGTCGGAGATCTCATGATCCTCTCACTTTCCCAAAGCCCCACTTCTGAGCATTGCTGCATTGGGGACCAAGCCTTCAATACTTGAGCCTTTGAGGGACATTTCAGATCTAAGCCATGAAAGTCTCCAATAGCAGAAAACTAAAACACCTTGCCTATGTCTTTCCAGGCACTTCTTCTCACCTCCAAGGGGCCTGGATTCTATTTTCCATAATTCCAGTTCTACACAGCCCTAGCTTCAGTCTCTGAAGATTAGGCTTGACTTTGGAGATCTGTGTTCCAGTGACCACTCGAGTCCTAGGCTGAGGGCTTCCCCTGATCTTTTTAACTATATAATAAATATGTAAAAATAGTTTTGGGATACCTCTGAGAATCCACTTGGCAAAACTGGAAGTGTGAAGAGTTATCATTCTTTAGGGCAAACCTTGAACAACATAGGGTAGGATCTTGTGAATAGATATCCCCCTATTCCTGCCTTTAGACATTCTCTATGGTTCTGTTGGGGGACAGATGGATGTGGATGGTGGAAACATAAGGTTAAGAGAATAATTCTATAAAATGGGCCCACTGTGCTGACCTCACATGTTTTCTTTGCCAAAAAACAAATTTACCTGCAGCTCTGCCTGGCGTAAGTGAACAGGATATGTCACATTCCTCAGCAAACTACCTGTTATCTGCAAGGAAATGCAGGCAGGAAGTAACGTTGATTATTAAGAGAAACCAAGTAAAAATGTAGTTTGTTACTTGATGTTGTGTCCTAACAATATTGTAAATTTATTTATTTGAAAATATTACTTTCATTGCATAATGTAGAAAAAACTCCATAAATAATAAATTTGTCTGTGTGAGAATTAAAAAAAAAAGGGGGGGGAACCCAAGTTACTTTGAAAGGAGAGACTTGTGATCCTTTTCACAGACCAGATCTTGGAAGATAAGGATAATTCCTCCTAATCATAAAACTGTAAAAATGATTAAGTATCCAATTAGAACCAGTCAGCCTGGGCCAAGGTAACATGGAGTTGTCATGGCAATGGGGACCTGAAAGTCTGTCACCCTGCTGTGAGTCAAAAGTCAAGAGGTGGGTAAGACTCTCTGGGAACCCCCAATAAAATAGGAGTGCAGGAGAGGCACATGGTCCCTTTCCTCTCTGAGAGGATCAACTCTTTCCCTTAGGAGTTGTCCCTTTTCCCTTTTCCTATCCCTTCAATAAACTGATTGCTGTTGCTCTGAGCGACGTGTCTGAAATGTTTCTGACTTGGTCGCAAGAATTGGGGTTTAAAGGGGGGTTCTGTGCATTGCCTCAGTTTCTTGGAAGGCTTCAGCTCTGTAACGGTTTCTTGCAGAGTTTTGGAATTATCAAGCCCTGTTTACACACAATAGTGACCAGCTTGATAATGCCACTTGTGTTCCTTCTTACCCTTCTCAGCCCTGAGCTCACTGCAGGTCACTAGGATTACTTTTCAGCACTGGATTCCTGCCTGCAAGCTGTCATTTTCAACTCTGCCTTCTGGGGTGAGTTCAGATCAAAGGGTAACAACATTGAATAAATATTGACACTGGTTGTGGAAATCTGGGCCAATTTACACTCACTATAAATATATGAAACTTCCATTTTCCTATTATTTTGCCAAAATGGAACATCAAGTCTGGTTAAATGGTTTTGGTATTTTCTAGCTTTGAAATCTTGAAAAACCATTTACAACTCTGAGTCTTGTTTTATAACACAGAGAATAGGAAGATAATTCCTGTGTCAATGAAAATAAAAACTCATCGTGGTTGCAAAAACATTTTGTAAGCTATGAAGCACCAGAGATGTGTAACAAGAGATCCCTATACACTCAAAGTATAAAGAATCTGGAGTGGTTTTCCTTTCTCTCAAGAGTCCTTCAGAGAAAATTCACAGTAACAACTGAAAAAACTGGGAGCTAGGCTTTGGTCAAATGAGCTCCCACAGCAAAGACTCATGGGCCTCTACAGTTTCAGAGAACATCTCTGACCTATGCTGGCCATCTGCCAGGGTTGCCTTCTCTGGCTTTGGTTTCTTGTTGAAAATGACATTAGTCACAGCTTTTCTTGCATTGACTCTTGTAGACTCATCTAAAAGTCACAGTAAGTGAACAGAAGGGCACCCCCCCCCCAAAAAAAGCCACCATCTCAACACCCATTTGGCATCTGCAGGAGATTCACCCACGAAATGTGGTGATGCTGGCAAAATCCTATTTCCCAAATGTAAGCATGGCAAAGGGCTGCAGTGTGCCTTCTTTCTGGGAAACACTGCTCAGGCATGGAACTTTAGGTTTTGAGGGTTTTGTCTGTTTTTAATGGAGGTGATCATTCCCTACCAGCCTCTTGCCCCTACGTACTTGCCCTGCCTATTGTAGTTATTTCTTACTCTCACCTACCCACCCCAGCACAAATCCCAGGAACTTCCTGGGTGGTTCCCTTTTGATTCTGCCTCCTTAGCAGCTCCTTGTCATTGTCATGGCCTCTGCTTTATTCAGAGTTGTATGGATTTCCTCCAGACTTATTGCAGCCTCGTGCTTGCTGCCTCATCTGTTCTCTACATTGAGTCAGGGTGATCTTTTGCAAATCCATCTTTTGATCTTGATCCTGTCTTGCTGTTGCTTGGATTTTTTTAACGACTCTTCATCACACACAGGACAAACCCCCTAACTCTTGGCATAGTTGATAAGGCTTCTGGGATCTTCCTGCTTCTTCAGCCTCATCTGAAGATGACTGCTGCACTCAAGGCCCATCTAACTCTTGTTGACCAACTAATGAGAACATGCAGTATCCTTTTATGTCTTCAGGACCCTGGGTAAGCAGTTACCTTGACCAGGAATAACTTTTTTTTTTTTTTTTTTTTTTAGTTGTAGATGGACACAATGTCTTTATTTTATTGCTTTTTATGTGGTGCTGAGGATCGAATCCAGGGCCTCACGCATGGGAGGCAAGCGCTCTACCGCTGAGCTACAATCCCAGCCCCAGGAATAACCTTTTTATCTGCTTGCCAGCTCATGGGTATTTTTCTTTTGTGAAATCTTGTCCAGCCCTGGCAATGAGAGCATTGACCATGCTTGCCTTTCTCCTGCAACTATGTCCCATCAGAGCAACTTGTAGACTGCATTGCCTTCATTTTCAAAAAGGAATCAATCTTATTTCTAGACCATGGGCTCTGTGATGGTCTGGCAAAGGGCTTGCCCCAAAGTAGGCACACAACAAATTTTTATTTTTATTTTTTTTTACGTCTGAGTATATGGGTAATAACATGTACCCACTGCTAAATTTGCTGATTATCTGATAGGTATACACACATACAACCACCCCATGAGGAAGGCACTATGTTTATTAACTAATTTGTAGGTAAGAAAACAGGCTCAGAGAGGTTATTTTCTCAAGGTCACACCTAGAAGTGGTAGAGCTAGGATTTGGACCCATGTCATCTAATCACTCTGTATCCTACTTTAAAAGATTTTGCTATAACCCACGGATTGGCAAACATTTTCTATAAAGGACCAGAGAGAAATAGGTTGAGATTTGTAGGCCAAGGTGAAATCAAGGACATTATGTATCTATATAACATGAGAGGCAATTTTGCCCCATCCCTCTGGATTGCTGATTGCCTGCTTGTGGACACACTTTGAACCTAGTTGTCGAGAAAACAGCTGAGGGAGAAAGACCAATGGGAGAAGGTGGGGAAAAGTGAGACAAGAAGAGAAAGAATGAGAGAGGTCAGTTTAACTCTCTTCCCAGGTAACACTCAGCTTCCAATGCTCTTCTTTCCTCCCAGAAGCCAGGTTGTCTCAGCTTGGGCAGGCTGAGATCTCATTGCTCAGTGACCAGCAGTCATCATCGGTGGAATTCAGTGCATAGGTGGCAGCCAGCATTAGTCCTGGGCAGCAGGGAGGCACAGCCTAGGCAAAGGAGCAGAGGGAGAAGCAAGGACTCAGGAGGCCAAGTGGCTTGGTTTCTGAGGCTCACAGTGCCAGCTTCAGTGGTGCTTGCAGGCCGTACAAAAACAAGCATTGACCAGATGCTTGCCCAGGGGTTGGAGATTACTGATGCTCATTCTAGTTTCCAAGTATAGCAGGCGGTGTATGATTAAGTGTCCATACATAGTAGCAAGATTCTAGATCAATCCCTGTATTTTTCAGATGGAAAAAAGGAAGCCTAGAGGGTTAAAGAGACATACCCACAGATTTTCTCATTCCTGGTACAGCTTCTTGTTTTCTGTTTCCACAAATGCAGCTCTGTACTTCATACCACATCAGCTAATTAATTCATGCCTGCAAGAGAGTAAGAAACTAGTCGCTCTTCTGACAACACTTAAAAAGAAAGCCAACGCAAGGGAAAGCAAATGCAAATAGATAGCCTATTTATTTTGCCTTAGAAATCTGTTGGATGATCTCATTCCCACTTTGGGCACCTGAGTGTCCCATCTCTCCCGCTTGGCTTCACCAGGAGTTCCTTAAGTGTACTCAAAGCCTCACCAAAGCTCATCTCTCTCATTCTCCTCTCTGTGTTCAGCAGGCTTACAGGAAGCTAATGTCAATTCTGTGGGACCCTGGTTCACTTCTCTGCTCTGCTGAGGCAGCAGGGATGTGGGCTGTGCATTTTCTTTCAGTGGGAGGATGTGCCTTTTGAACTCAGGTTAACCACTGAGTAGTTACTCTAACTGCTTAAGGTGCCTGAGCTCTGAAATGATGGCTCACAGGGGACAGAGTGTGGCTACACACTCTGTTCCACCCACCCTTGTGAGCTCAGTTGACTCAAGGGGCTCTAGGTCAGTGAAATGAGGGTAGTCATTTCAGAAATGACCTTAGCAATCATCAAAGAGTAGAGTCAGAAATGACCTTAGCAATTAACTAATAGATGGGAGTTATTTTAAGTTAGAAAAGAGTTAGAAGTAAAGCTGGGGCTGGAACTCAGGTGCTGGTTCCAGATCTTTTGCTTTTGCTACACTTGGCTGGCCCTCCATTTCTACACAGCTCACCACCCAACCTTGAGGTTTGCTACTGGGGGGGGGGTGATACTGTATGACTGCTTGCTGAGTTGAATAAAATAAAATTGAAGATTGAATTCGTACTTACCTCAGTACCTGGCATAGAGCTGGTACTCAATAAGTGTTTGGTGAATGAAAGAATATTGTCTTCAACTATCTGAAACTAGTAGCAGATGGGAGTTAGCAACTAAAAAGTTCTTTATCAACCAGCTGTGGTGGTGCACACTTGAAATTCCAGCTACTTGGGAGTCTGAGGTGGGAAGATCATGAGTTGGAGGCTAGCCTGTGCAAGTCAGCAAGACTATCTCAAAAACGAATTCTTTTTGTTTTTGATCTTGAAGCAATTCCTTATTCTAGAATGTAGAGCAAGAAGTGGAGAGAAGGAGGAGTCTTGTAATTTTTGAATAGAGTGGCAGGGTAGGATTCATGAGAAAGTCAGATTTGAGCAAAGATTGAAAGAGGTAGGGAGAGAGCTGAATGGATGTCTGGGGGAAGAGTCCCAGATAGAGGCTGATCAAAGTCTCTAAGGTCCTAATTGGAGGAACAGCAGGGGCAGCTTATTGGAGTCTCGAAGGGCATTTAAAGGACACTGGACTTTGCTCTGTGGGGAATGGGAAGCAAATGCATGATGTCAAGCAGAGCAGTGAAATGATCTAACCTACATTTTACAAGGGTCACTCTGGACACTGTTTTGGGAATGTTTTGTGAATAGAGAGATAGAAAAGGATGGAGCAGAGGTCAGTTGGGAGATTGGTCTAGTGATCCAGGCAAAAGGCCATAGGGTTCAACGAGGGGCTTTGGCTGTATTTTGAAGGCAAAGCGTTATGGGATTTCCCAAGTTAGCTCTGGGCATCATGTACATAGACTGCCTAGTGAAGGTGTAGCTTGAAGCTACAGAACAGGGAGGCTCTGGTTGGTCCTGGGGATGATTCATTTCATGATTTGGATGAATTCAATCACTGGGAGTTTATTTCCTGAAAAATCACTACTAATACTATCTGTTTCTTCTCCCTGAGGTCAAAATAAAAAGACCTGGGAAACAATCAGACACTTTTATGTTTAAGAGAAGGGAATAAAACTAACTTGTTCCATCTCTCATTTGCTTTGTTCCAACTCACAAAACATGATGATTACCACACAGGAAAGGATATTTCACAAGAGACCCAGAGAAAGAGCCAGTCGGTTGCTAAACACATTAATCAGATCTTCAGAGCTCCAACCCAGGCTGAGGAGACGCTGCTGTTCAAGAGGCCAGCCCATTTGGAATGGGGCCAGGACTCTTCCAAACAAGCTTCACTCCGTGCTGTGAGGGTAAAATGAGTTAATGAAAGTAAAGTAGGTAGAGTGTAGTTCACCATTAAGCCTTGGAGTGTAACCCAACCCTTTCATTTACAAATAGAAAACTGGTTTGGAGACAGGAAGTGATTAGTGCTGAAGCTTACTTCTTGAGCACTGAGTGGAATTCTTTTGTTATTTTGGATGATTGGGACTTCCCAATTGTCCATACTCGCATCTGTTCCTCTGGGGTGCCTCTTCCAATTCATTTCTGCGAAGCTCTTTTAGACTTTGAGCTGTCTCATCTGAGATTCTCTCTATCCTCACAGGCAAGATCACTGGGAGGCTAACCACCACGGTGGTTTACCCTTGCTGCACTACATATTTCTCTTTTCATCAATGCCCTGGCCACTATTCTTGTCATTGTGCCTTGTGCCCTCTCCAAATATTTTCAAAATCAACTGTCCTCTCTGAGGCCAAACCCAGAAGTCATCAAACCTGCTGTATTAGTATTAGTCATGGTATCAACAGGAAACAGGTGGTGGGATAACATTGGTAATTTGAGAAAAATTTAACATAGGGACTATTTGCAAAGTTGTGTTTGTGTATTGCACATTCTGATTGTGCATTACCCAGGGCAGGAAAACGAGTGCATTTCATAGAGCACAAAATAGAGGCATGGAGGGGATAGGACTTATAAGAGCCAGCAGGCATTTAGAACCAGGAGTCCCACTCGCTGACAAATAGTCACAGACAAATTAACCTATCCTCTTTGGGTCTTTTTCTTCTAGGTGTAAAATGAAGTTAAATAACATTTTCACCATGGAATTGTTGTGAGGACTAAGCAGTATAATGCATGTAAAATTCTTGCTAGATAGTAAGTGCTAAAGAGTGTTTTTTTTTAAGTAAATAATCTTTTCTAAAAAAACACTAAAGACAGATATGTTTCTTACATATTTTTCTTGAGAACACAGTTTACTTCCAAAAATTAGCCTGGCTGAACTGAGATATATGCCAGTAATAGTCCTCTCTTAGCTACATTACTGTGTAATTGAACACATTGGAATTAAGCCACAAGAATTGATTCAAGTAATTACAACCACACTAATGAGACCATGTGACCATTACTCAACTTCAAAGCTATAAAATGGATTTCTTCCATTTCCTTTTCTTTCTTTCTGTCTGCTCAACATCTTGTTTAATCTCATATTCCATGTATTTGGACAATTCTATCATTTTACCTTCCTGTCTGATCATCAATTCAGTGAAGTCTTTCAGCTATAATAAAAAAGTTTTAATTCAAGTAGAAGTTCCTGGATGCAGTTTTCAGGCTAAGTTACTTGTGTCAGGTATTTTGGTCACAGAGACTCAAAGCTGTCTAACACAGCATGTATCAAAGTTTTATTTAGATGTTTAATGAAAGAACTAGTAAGATGACCAAAAATGCTAAAATAGGGCTAGGGGTGTGGTTCAGGGGCAAACCACTTGCCTAACATGTGAGGCACTGGGTTCGATTCTCAGCACCACATAAATAAATAAAGGCCCATTGACAGCTAAAAATAGATTTTAAAAACATGCTAAAATAAAATTAATGTTAGATACAAAATTAGCTAATCACCCATAAAGCAATAAAAACATATCTTTGGGGTTATCTTTTCTATTGGAAAAGACAGAAATCATTTGCATCTCGACTGGACAAAACAAACCTCCCAAAACAAAAATCTATTTGTGCTCTATCAAACTATCTACAAGGTAGCATCTAACTTTATGGGTCTATAAAATGTCTGAACCCTAATTAATAGTAAGTAGTAAATTTTTAGAAAAATGCACATATTCCCCCAGTCACATGGTCTTTAGGTCATAAGTTAGTATGATGTGAATTGAATATCTAATCATCCTTCTGGTTTATCTCCAAGTTCTGGGTAATTTTTCTTATCATCAGTCCACCTCCACTATTAGAAACTTCCAAAGTTATTTATGACCACAAATATGTTTCATTTCATTATATTCTGGGGTTATTGATTGCATTCTTACCCATAGCAGCTTCATTGTTGTATGGTCTTCAAGTCCAGAGCCTTATGGTGTTGAGCAACTACAATGGCCAGAGGATCAACTTCTGTTGCAAAATTTTACAAGCAATTAGGACTGAATTTTCAATACCCAATATCATTCCAGATATTCTCAACTTGACTGAGGTATAATTAACATACCATATGATTTATTCATTTAAAGTGTGCAAGTTGGGCTGGGGTTGTATAGCTCAGTGGTAGAGTGCTTGCCTAGCAAGCAGTGGGTTCAATCCTCAGCACCACATAAGAATACACAAATAAAATAAATATGTAATTATTAATAATATGTAAATAAATATGTAATTATTAATAAAATAATATGTAAATATTGTGTCCCTACAACTAAAAACAAAATAAAAAAAAGTAAGGTGTGCAAGTCAGTGATTTTTCGTATATTTGCTGAGTTGAGCAAACATTGCCACAATCAATTTTAGATTTTCCTTATCCCGGAAAAAATTCTATACTCTTTAGATATTGCCTAATATTCCCATTATCAGCCTTAGTCTAGGAAACTACTAGGTTTTCTGTCTCTATTGATTTATCTGTTCTGGATATTTTATATAAAAGGAACCATAAATATGTGGTCCTTTGTGGATGGTTTCTTTTATTTACAGTAATGTTTTCAATGTTGATCTATGTGGAATCTGAAATAGTACTGCATATCTTTAACTGACCATTGCATAGTCATGAAGACATACTCCTGTTTTCTTCAGAGTTTTATAGTTTTAGTTCTTTGATCCATGTTAATTTTTTAATATGATGTGAGATATTGAGTCTGACTTTACTCCTTTGCATGTGGATATCCAATTGTCCCAGCACCATTTTTTGAAGTGACTACTTTTTTATCACTTAATTATTTTGACAGCCTTGTTGAAAATCAATTAGCAATACATGCAAGGGTTTATTCCTGAATAAATTCTATTTCATTGATCCATATGCCTGCCACTATGCTAGTACCAGGCTATTTTGACTACTTTGTAGCTTGCAGTAAGTTTTGAAATCCTTTAACTTTCTCCTTTTTTTTTAAGGGTTATTTTGACTTCTTGGGGTCCTTTGCATTTTTAAATAAATTTAGTTTATCAGCTTGTCCATTTCTGCAGTTGGGCTTTGACAGAAATTGCATTGAATCTGCCAACTACTGACATGATCATGTCATTTTTATCCTTTATTCTCTCGATGTGGTATTACATGGATTTTTGGATATTCAACCAATCTTGCATTCCTATGATAAATCCAAATTGATCATATAATTCCATTTGGCATGTAAGCCTTACATTTTGTTGAGGAGTTTTATGATGTCTTTGTCTTGTTTTGGTATCAGGGTAATACTGCTCCCATAAAATAAGCTGAAAAACCTTCACACTTCTTTTGTTTTTTGGAAGAATTGGTATTAATTCATAAATGTTTAGTAGATTCACCAGTGAAGCCATCTGGTCTTGGGCTTTTTTTGTTTGTTTGTTTTTGGATTACCAATTCTCTGTTAATTTGTTAGGAGTTTAGTCTGATTTTCTGTTTCATTTTGAGTAAGTTTTAGTAGTTTGTTATCATTCTAGGAATTTTTCCCTTTCATCTAAGGGATCTCATCTGTTAACAAAAAGTTGTTTATAGTGTTTCCTTATAATTCTTGTTATTTCTGAATGGTCCACGGTAATGTCCCTTCTTCCATTTCCAACTTCCATTTCTTAAATTACTTTTAGTAATCTGGGTCTTTGTCTTTTATGTTTAGTCTAGCTAAAAATTAGTCAATTTCAATGATGTGGTCAAAGAAGTCACTTTTGGTTCTATTGATATTCTTGATTGCTTTTCCATTCTTTATTTTGTTAATTTCCATTCTAATCCTTATCATTTCTTTTCTTCTGTTTGCTTTTGGTTTAGTTTGCTTTTCTTTTGCTCACTGTTTAAGGTGGTATGTTAGGTTGTCAACATGCGATCTGTCTTCTTTCTTAATGTAGACATTTATAGTTATGGATTTCCTTCTATGCACTGCTTTAACTGTATCCCCTACGTTTTTTGGTATGTTGTATGTTTGTGTGTATGTGGGGAGGTATTAGGGAATGAACCCAGGCCTTGTGCATGTTAGGCAAGCACTATACTTCTGAGTTACATTCCCAGTCCTTTAAAAAAAACAAGCTTTATTTTGAGACAGGATATTATTAAGTTGCTTAGGCTGGCTTTGAGCTTGGGATCTTCCTGCCTTAGCTTTCCAAGTAGGTGGGATTACAGATGTGCACCACCATGCCCAGGTTGTTTTGTCTTCATTTTATTTTATTTTAAAATATTTTCTATTTGATTTCTCATTGATGTACTGGTTATTTAGTAGTATGTTTTTAAATTTCCACATATTTGTTAATGTCCCAAACTTTTTTGTTATCAATTTTCAATTTCAGTACATCATGATTGGAGGATATACTCTGCTAGATTTCAGTCTATTTAAATTTACTGGGACTTGTTTTATGGTCTGGCATGTTTATTTTGGATAATGTTCTGTGTACACTTGAAAAAGATGTATATTCTTCTGTTATTGTATAGAGTGTTATACAGATGTGTTTTAGGTCTATGTTGTTCATGGTATTGTTTAATTCTTCTATTTCTTTGTTGACCCTCTGCCTAGTTGTTCAACCTAATATTGAAAGTGAGGTACTAGAGTGACAATTATTACTAAATTGTTTATTTCTTCTCTGGATTCTATCAACTTTTTCTTTGTGTTATTTTTCCTTGGTTGTTAGGTGCATGTGTTTATATTGTTATAATTTTCTGATGGGTTGACTCTTTAACATTGCAAAATGTGCCTCTTTATCTCTAATAACATGTTCACTTTATAGTCTATTTTTTTGGTAAATGTAAGCACTCCAGCTTTCTTGTGGTTTCTTTTTGTATCATATATTTTTCCATTCTTTTACTTTCAATCTATTATACTTTTGAATCTAAAGTGTGCCTCTCCACTAGATACCATATAACTTTGATCCTGCTTTGAAAAAATCCAAACTGAGAATCACAGCCTTTTAATTGAATCATTTAGTCTGTTTGCATTTAACATTGTTATTGATAATAGCTAGATTTCTATCTTTCATTTCACTTTTTAAATAGTTTTCTATATTTTTTGTTTTTCTATTCCTCTTTTACTACTTTAACATCAAATGAATATTTTTAATATAATGATTGATACTATTATCAAAGTTTCTCTTTGCTCATATATTCTAATACCCCAAAACCAAAGCCAAGAAATTAATCTCCATTAGATTTTATATGCAGTACCTAAAAGTGAGTGACTTCCTTTTTTCTCAAGGCCTCCAACATTTGCTAATATTACTGGCTTGCCAGCAAGTAAACTTCCTTACTATCTTATCAGCATAATGTTGGGACCCTTAAGCCAAATAATAGATACCAGACCAGTTTCCTCAGAAAGTTATAGTCTTGCTTCCGCACAGGAAGTACAATTCTTGTTCCTTAGTGGTTATGTAATTATAACAGATTAAATGACATTTATTCTTGTATAAAACTCTTTGGGGCTGAGGAGATAGCTCAGTGGTAAAGCACCTGCCTAGCATGCATGAGGCCCTGAGTTCAAACTCCATCACCACATAAAAAAATAAAATAAAAAATAAACAACAATAATAAAATAATATTTAAAAAAAACTCTTTGGAGGTTTTGATTGTATGATAGATTTATCCTATATATCCTGGTAAAGAGGAGAGCAGGGTCTGTGAATCTATTCAAATAGTTAAAATAGCCAGAGGCTCTGTGAAAATATTTACTCATCCATTTTAGGGGTCAATGGGAACAAGAGATCATTAAAAAATATTTCTTTTCAGTTTGCATAGCATAGTTTGCTAAGTTGAGGATTATCCATAGACCAAGAAGTAGACAAATAATTAAAAATGAAAGAGAAAAGAACTTCCTTATGTACATCAGAAAACATAATATTCAAAACAATCCACTAGTGTACCAAAACAAATAACAATGATTATATTTCCCTCATTGGCTTATTAGGCTTATGTGATTTATTTTTGACTCACAAATCGGCAGTGTACTTCCGTGGCCATTTGCTTCTGGACTAAAAAGTGTCCTAGCAGTCCTGAAATAGCCCTATGGTTTAGTTTATAGATGTCCATTTGTGGTCAGAGAGTGCTGAGAAGCCTGACTCTTAAAAGCAGCTGCTGCAGTTTTTTTCTGCGAAGGCATGGGAACTGTCTTTGTTGAAGACTCTAGCACAGGTCTTGAAGGCAAGCATGCAAGGAAAGCAAAAACCATCTGTTGTTGATTAAAATGAAGTTTCTATTAGTTTATTACTGTAGACAACTATATCAGAATAGGGTGAATAAAATCCTCTGTTAGGTTATAAATTTAGTCAGTACTTCCTCAAGAGCAAGAATACACTGTGGACATGGGGAAAATGAAATATATATTTTAAAAGGTAACATAGGGAAGTGTTTTAGTCAGCTTTTTCGCTGCTGTGATTAAAAGACCTGACCAGAACATTTTTTAAAGTGTTTTTAGTTGTAGATGGATGGAATACCTTTATTTTGTTTATTCAGTTTTATGTGGTGCCGGGGTCACACGTGCTAGGCAAGTGCTCTGCCACTGAGCTACAATCCCAGCCCCTGACCAGAACAATTTTAGAGGAGGAAAAGTTAATTTGAGGGCTCATGGTTTTCGAAGTCTTAGTCCATAGATGGCCAGCTCCATTCCTTGGTGCTCATGATGAGGCAGAACATTATGCAGAATAGTGTGGCAGAAGGAAGCAGCTCCCATATTGATCAGAAAGCAGAGAGAGGGACTCCACTCTCCAGGTACAAAATATATACCCCACAGCCACGCCCCCAGTGAACCACTTCCTCCAGCCACATCCCACCTGCCTTCAGTTACCAGCCAGTTAATCCCATCAGGGATTAATTCACTGATTAGGTTAAGGCTATAACCCAATCATTTCTCCTCCAAAGCTTCTTGCATTGTCTCAAACATGAGCTTTTTGGAGACACCTTACATCCAAATCACAACAGGAACATAAACGTTATTTTTTTGATTAGACAACATGTCTGCTTTTGTAGGCTTAATATATAATGCAATTTTTAGATTATTAGCTAGTCAAGAAATATGGAGCATATAGCTGGGCGCGGTGGCTCAAGCCTGTAATCCCAGCACTTAGGGAGGCTGAGACAGGAGAATCGCCAGTTCAAAGCCAGCCTCAGCAACCACGAGGTGCTAAGCAACTCAGTGAGACCCTGTCTCTACATAAAACACAAAATAGGACTGGGGATGTGGCTCAGTGGTCGAGTGCCCTTGAGTTCAATCTCCAGTACCAAAAAAAAAAAAAAAAGAAAGAAATATGGAGCATATAAATCATAGCCAATTAATACTAGCATCCCTCCTGCTTGTGAATGACATATATATCATAGAGATTAAAATAGTAAGCCTTTATTATTTGAGCTAAGTAGGAAGCATCAAAGATGGTTTGGCATGTAAAAACACATTAAGAATTATACCTTTCTGAATTCTGAAACTGAATCTGGGAAGGCAGCCTTAAAAATAATTTTCAAAAAAGAACCATCACTGGCATAAAACAAAAATGTATAGCTGGGAAACAATGAATGGTTGAGCTTGGCTAGTTATTAACCAGAGTGACAATATGCTAGTACTAGATAAATATAACTGAAAGTGCAATGAGAAGGAACTTCAGCTATTTCACAATGAGGAAAGTTTTGTTTTGTTTTTAAATAATCAAAGGCATGACAAAGTCAGCACAGACCACATAAAGTTATTCTGGTTGGGTATACAATATCTGCTATTTGGGCCGATTACATAGAAGATAATAACTTTTACTCTCTTTTGTTAAGAACAAAGTGAATGTTCCAGGACTAGTTTGCCATTTTAACATAGAGGAAAAAGCAAACCAAATTCTATTTATGCATTAATATAATAATTGAAAGTATTCATAATCCTTTAAAATTTTTTTATGAGTAAGCCCATTAAAGCAGGGCCAATTTAGACATTTTAATGCATTCATTATTTCTTTCCAGACTCATTAATTGTAAGAATCATAAACCAAAGAAACAATGTTTTCTTTTCCTCAAGTTCCGATAACTTGCCCATTCAAATTTTGTCTTTTACTAATATTTTTTTTTTTTTTTTGGTACCAGGGATTGAACTCAGGGGTACTCGACCACTGAGCCACATCCCCAGTCCTATTTTGTGTTTTATGTAGAGACAGGGTCTCACTGAGTTGCTTATTTCCTCGCCATTGATGAGGCTGGCTTTGAACTCCCGATTCTCCTGTCTCAGCCCCCCTAAGTGCTGGATTACAGGCTTGCACCACTGCGCCTGGCTCCTTCTACATTTCCTAAAGTGGTAAATGGAACATAAATAAGAATATAACCCAAAGGTTTGTCCATTCTCAAACATATAAAAATGAGAGGGAAAGGTATGTACATGTGTGTGCATACTATGCTTGATGAATAGTGTTTTGTACTCTAACTTCCTTAGAAATAAATTAGATGATATTAGTTCATGAAACCATAAAAAATATAAAACAAGATGAAGTGTTAGAGTGATAGAGAGTGTTTTATTACGGAGACTAATATAAATTTGCTAGGTTTAAGCACAATAAATGAAGATAATTCATGTTCTTCATGCCTAGAATGTTGAGGAGATATTTAATAAAGACATGCATGAATGAAATATTTACACATAATAATTGTTTTAGACAGGAGGAATAGTTCTCCTTTTACTATTTTACAAGTTAGGAAACTAGGATATTAATGATTCTTTAACGACTGAGTGACAGACTCAAAAAATTGGTTTCCTCACTTCCATTTCGATGTGCCACATTATTCTCCACAACTGATTAAATATATTTGTATAGGTGAAAAAGGAAAAGAAAAGGTCTTATGTAGATATAATTTAAAATCAGTCCAGCTGAGGCTGCAGACAGTGCTGTACACTTCCCATAGGACATTCAAACTTTCTCTTTTGGTTTGTGTTTTGGATATCAGAGTGAATCAATATTAAAAACATACGGATGCCCTGCAAAATGGAAAAAGCAGACTAAGCATGGCTGATACTACTGTCTCCAGTCTGAGGCCTCTGCATTGTCCCAGAGGGAAGCCAGCATTCATGCCAGGGTCACATTCAGTTACCAACTGTCTACCCAAAGGATCCCCATCCCCCTTCACCAGGGAACACTGTAATAAATTAATATTGTCCTTCAACTTATTTTTTCATATTAAATGAGAGTTTTGTATTGAAAAATTTAGAATTGGGTTGTACTTGTTTTTAGGGTGCCATTATTTTCTCTATGATTAAAACATGCTGTTAGTTGGGCATAGTGGCGCAGGCCTGTAATTCCAGCAGGTCAGGAGAGTGAGGCAGAAGGATTGCAAGTTCAAAGCCAGCCTCAGAAATTTAGGGAGGCCCTAAGCAACTTAGCTAGACCCTGTCTCAAAATAAAAAAAAAAAAATTAAACGGCCTTAGGATGTGGCTCCTTGGTTAAGTGCCCTGGTTCAATCCCTAGTACCAACCCCCTTCCTCCCTAAAAATCAAACAAACGAACAAACAAAAAAACAAAAATAGAAATATGCTGTTGGTTGACAACCCTTACAGTTTTTATCAAATCACTTCTTTTTTTTTTTTTTTTTGGTACTGGGGATTGAACTCAGGGGTACTCGACCACTGAGCCACATCCCCAGCCCTATTTTGTGTTTTATGTAGAGACAGGGTCTCACTGAGTTGCTTAGCGCCTCGCCATTGCTGAGGCTGGCTTTGAACTGGCGATTCTCCTGTCTCAGCCTCCCTAAGTGCTGGGATTACAGGCTTGAGCCACCGCGCCCGGCTATCAAATCACTTCTAATGACTATCCCCTTCATCCTCATTGTCCTCCTTCTAAAAAAAATGGCATAGGGTAACGAATTGATGTCATTTCTGCTGACGCCATCCATGAGTCAGAGGAAACGATAGTAAGTTCAGGGCTTACACCACCTCAAATTTAGGCCTGAGTAGGACAGTATTGTTCTTATTAAGTCCATTGGGTAAAGGAAGAAACCTGAACAACTGGCCTCCAGGAGTTTTCACTGGAAGTCAAAACTTATGCTCCTTTATTTCAGAAGAGTAAGACTGAAGTAAACTGTGGAATTAAGAAATGTGGGTGGGTGCTGAGGTAGGATGGGAGTCCTCATTCCATAGATTGCGTGTGTGTGTGTGTGTGTGTGTGTGTGTGTTTGTGTGTAAGGAAATTGCAGAATTGGCATTGTCTGTGTGGAAGATGGGCCATGAATAAAGAAATGGGAAGCCTTTTAGAGGTTGAATTCCAATGGGCTTCTGACCATCATGGACTTTCATTGTTATCGCAAAATAAACAGGAAATTTAGAGATTTGTTACGTCAACCAAGCAGCTTCACACTGGTCCTCTAAAGTCAATCCTTAAAAGAGGGCTGGGAGACAGGTATTATTATCTTTTTTTTTCCCAGAAAGAATGAACAGAGAGGCAATATCCTAAGGATTCTACACGCAACATATTGCAAAGCAGGTACTCTTGAGTCCTAGCTCGGACATTCAACCCACGCTAGACTTTCCCATGTCTAGACTGCAGCTGGAAAGGATCTTGGACATGCTGTAGGCCAACCCTCTCGGTCCACAATAGAGCCGAGCTGGACTAGCCAAGTGACTTCTTTAAGGCCACATAGTGAGTGTGTGGCAAAGTGACGACAGGAACCTGAGACTCCTCTCTTTCCCTTGAAGGTTCCTTATTTCTCTACCAGTCTGCGAGGGAGGCTGGGGAGGAGCTGGGTAGAGTTTGCACCCAGGCCCGGGGCCGTGGCTTTCCGGGGGCGGTCCTCAGCGGCCCGGCATTCCACAGCCACTCGAGCGCCGCGCACCGGGTGCTAGGCACTCGTCCTGGCAGTCCCCGAGCTCTCGTGGGCTCCGAGGAGCTAGGACACGTTCCTGGCGCGGGCTGCGGTTGATTCTAGGGCTAGGGGGTCGCTTCCGGCTGCCAGATCTTGCTTGATCCTGAAGACTTGAAGAAGCGCCGGGCGGTCTCTGCGCCAGGAACTTTCCGCAGACCTGCTGCGATCCGGCGGTGGCGGGGGCCTGAGGGTTTGAAAGCAGCACCGCGGCTCCGGGGTGAGTGAGGCCATGGGGTGTGGATTGTGGGGCTGTGGTGGAGCGGAGCTCTTTAGACTCGCGACCTAGCTCTTAAACTGCTCCTACTCCAGTGCCTTCCCAGCGCTCCTCGTTATGCCCTCGCCTCCCTCATTTCTCCCCCTTCACTTTTGCATTTCTTCCTTCAACAGTCCCCCTTACGCTCTTAGCCCCTAAGTTCCAGCCACCTTTATGCACACAATCTTGAGCCCTTAGGGAGGCTGGAACTTGAATCGGGAGCCGCAGCCCTACTCGCAGAAGGGCTGCTCCCGGGGTCGCGTGCTCCTGCGATCTCGGGAAGCGCGCCCCCTCCTCCGGCAGGCTGCGGCTCTAGGCTCCTCAGGCCCGCCGTCAGGGCTCAGCTCCCCAGCCCGGATGCGCTTGGCCACTGCCCTGGATTTTGTCTTTGAAGCACCCAAATCAGCAGGCCATCTGTCCAGCTTTTCTCAGAATTCCACGTGGAAGGTGCTGGGAGTTTGGACTGATGGGTTCTAGCCCCCGCTCTGTTCTTAGCTGCTTCACCATTATCTGTCTGTGTCTTGTTTGTCCATCTGTGAAATGGAGAAAACATACTTTGCTGACTGAAAGCAAGGAGAAAGGGCGTTTGAAAAGTACCTTCTTCCAAGCTCCTTTCTCCTCCAGGTTATCTGATCCTTTAGTTAGAATGGCTGGTTCTTTTAGAATCCCTATACCCTCCCACCCCTCCTCCACTTTTTGAGTGTTGCATTGCCCATCTATCCTCATTTCTGAGCCATCCTCAGCACTTGGCATAAAACCTGGCAAATAGTAGGCGCTTGATACATGCTTACTGAGTGAAAAGACAAAAGGTGTGAGCCATGAAAATCTGAGCAAATGTCAGGAGTTGTTATTCTGACTGAATGGCCAGGCTGGGCTTTCATTCATGCAGCCTCCCTGTCTCTTCCTGACTAGAGGTAGTCCCTGGCACCTGGGGGCTCATGATTCTGGATTATGTAGACAGTGGAGAAGGCTGCAGTAGAGGAAGCTGCTCAGTCATTAACTTATCAGAGATTCCTAGAACATCTATTATGATCTGTGGTGTCACTGCAGCGAACAGTCCAGAAGGATAGTGAATGTCTGATTGAAGAGGCGGTGGGGGTGGGAAGAACAGTTCTCTGTGAGTCAGGAGTTCCTCTGAGTTACCATGACTTAGGCATTATCTTCCCTGTCTATAAAATGAGGAAGTGGGAGTGGGGCAGATGTGTTATTACGGATGAGCATAGCGTGCTCTGTGGGTTGTGCTAACCATCTACACAGGTGGGAGACAACCCAGATGAGCTTTAGGACATTCTGCACTTTTGCAGTGAGAACAGAGGAAACTACAAAGTGCTTCTCTGTTCCAGTGGAGACATCTTGTTTCCAGGGCTCTGGGGCTGTGAATCATGCTGTGGGTGACAAGGCATGCTCCATCAAGTCTCCCACACTGACCTTCAGGACCTCAGAACTGTGGGCCTTCATTGCTGGCGGGGTCTGGGGATTCCCCCTCTCTTGTGTAGCTAGAGGAGCCCCGAGCTGTGGTGAAGTGTTAGAGACAGGAAACAAATGACAGGCTCTTAGGGCCGTGGTTGGGTCAGATCCTGGGACTCAGGAGTGACAGAACAACAGTCTAAGGGGTAGGTAGTCACAACCCAGGGGTAGTCATCCCCAGCTGTTTTCTGATACTCCTCTGAACGTGTGCTTCTATTTCTTCTCTATGGACTCTACGGATTAAAATACACCAATGCAGGATATATCTCCAAGAAAAGAGGATCTTTTGGTTGTTCTTACACTATTGTCAGTGGGAAGATAGATGGACACAAGTATTACTATCCACCGTTTCTAGGAATAAGTGTTGACATCACCACACTCTGTAGCCCCACACCCACATTGTCCAGGCATGCTGAATGATGGAATAATAATCCTACTTGACATTAACTGACTATTTACCACGAGCCAGTTAATGTGATTAATGGTTGATGATTGATGGTTAATGATTCTTTTTTTTTTGGTACTGGGAATTGAACCCAGCATTGCTTAATCATTGAGCTACATACCTAATCCTTTAAACTTTAATTTTTTTTTGTTTTTGTTTTTAATTTGAGACAGAGTATCACCAAGTTGCTTAAGGCCTTGTTAAGTTGCTGGGGCTGGTCTCGAACTTGTGGTTCTCTTGCCTCTATGTACTGAATTGCTGAGGATTACAGCCAGGCATAATTATAAACATTTTATATCTATTCACTGATATAGTCTTTCTTTTCTTTCTTTTTTGGTACTGGGGATTGAATCCAGAGGTGCTTTACCACTGAGCCACATCCCCAGCCCTTTTAATTTTTTTTTTATTTTGACAAAGGGCCTTACCAATTTTCTTATGGTCTCGCAAATTTGCTGAGGCTGTTCACAAACTTGTGATCCTCTCGCCTCAGTCTCCCAGGTTGCTGGGATTACAGGCGTGCCCAGCCTCACTCATTTGGTCTTAACTGCAATCCTATTTGGGAGGGGTGATCATTCTCTCCATTTAATAGATGAGGGAACTGAGCTCCAGTGAGAGTAAGTGACTCATCCATGATCACACAGGAAATGACAAAGGGAGGTTTGAGTCCAGGAAGTCTGGCTTCAGGATCTGTCCTCTGAACTTCATTGGAATTTGGGGGAAGCAGGGTTCAGATCTTGCCTCTGTTACTTACTTGCGGGATGACTTGGGGAAAGTCAGGTGACAATCTGACAGTATACTAGAAGGTCACTAGCCCTAGTCCCCTTATAGCTCTCTAGGGAGACAGAAGGTGAATCTCAAGAGAGAATGAGTCGTAAAGATTGTTGGGTAGCCAGGAAGGGGAACAGGTGAGAATTAGAATTGCCTGGCATATTAAGCAACATCAAGCCAGATTCAGATTGTGTCCATGGCTTGGTTGTGTGTAGCTTTCTTATTTTGTTGGTTTGTACTATGATTAGCTAATTGGATATGTGATTTGCTGGTGACCCACTATGTGGGTTCAGGGAAAATGAAATACAGGAGGGAGAAGGAGATGCAGAGAAAATTGGGTTTTCCAAATCAGTTTCAACTAATGATGATGAGTATCTGGGACACATGTCACTACTTCTGATCCATTCTCAGACAGACTTTGATAATCAGTACTTTACATCTTACCTTCACAAGGCCCTGGAAACTTAAAAAAGAATTTTAAAAAATGTTTTGATGAGTATATTATAATTGTACATAATATCGGGGTTCATTTTGACATATTCATAAATGCACATAACTAATTTCCTTCCATTTTCCTGCCCTCTTTCCTCCCCCTGAGTCCCTTCCTCCACATTAATGGTTTTCCTTCTGTTTATTTATTACTTTTTAAAAAATTGGCACATTAAAATTATACATAAAAATGGAATCATTGTGATATATTTATACATGCACATAATTTGGTCCATTTCATTCCACAGTTCCTCTCCTTTCCTATCCCTCCTCTTTCCCTCTACTGTCCTCCCTTCTATTTTCATGAGATCTCCTTTTTAAAAATTCCTTGCTTCTCTCTTCCTTCCAAATAATGAGAGAAAACATGTGATCCCTGACTTTCCTATTTTTTTTTTTTTGGTCATGGGGATTGAATATCAGGGGCATTCTACGTACCCAGTCCTTTTTGATTTTTGATTTTGAGACAGAGTCTCACTAAGTTGCTGAGGGTCTTGTCAAGTTGCTGAGTTTGGCCTCAAACTTGTGATCCTCTTGCCTTAATCTCCCGAGTTGCTAGGATTACAGGTGTGTACCACTGTGCCTGGCCCCTTGACCCTTGACTTTCTGAGTGTGGCTTATTTTACTTAGCATGATGTTTTCCAGATCCATCCATTTACCAGCAAATAACATAATTTTATTTTTATTTATGACTCAGTAGAACTTCACTGTGTATATATACCACACTTTCTTTGTCCATCCATCTGTGGACAGACACCTAGGCTGGTTCCATAACTTGACGATTGTGAGCAGCGCTTTAGGTATCACTGGCAACTTCAGGTACTAGAGTATGCTGCTTTCAGCTCTTTTGGATAAATACCAAGGAATAACATAGCTGGGTCATATGGTGGGTCCATTCCTGGTCTTTTGAGGAATCGCCATACTGCTTTCCAAAGTGGTTGTTCATAGTTTGCAGTCCCACCAATTATGTATAGGTGTTCCTTTCTCCTCACATCCTCACCAGCATTTATTTATATTATTATGTTTATCAATCTAAGCGATATGAGATGAAATCTCAGTGTAGTTTGATTTGCATTTCCTTGATTGCTGAGGATGTTGAACATCTGTTTGTTGGCCATTTGTACTTTTTCTTTTGAGAAATGACTGTTTACTTGTCCCTTTATTGACTGACAATAATTATTTGTTTTTCTGGTGTTAAGTTTTTTAAATTCTTTTTTATTTTGGATATCAGTCCTCTGTCAGAAGAGTAGCTGGCAAAGAGTATCTCCCATTTTGCAGACTCTCTTCATGCTTGTGATTGTTTCTTTTGCTGTGGGGAAGCTTTTTAATTTGATGCTATCCTACTTGTGAGTTTTGGTTTTATTTCTTGAACTTTAAGAGTCTTATTAAAGAAGTCAATGCCTGTATGTTGAATTGTTGACCTTGTGTCTTCTTCTGGCGTTTTCAGTTTTTCTGGTCTAATTTCTAGATCTTTGATCCACTTTGAGTTGACTTTTGTGCAGGGGGAGAGATAGGACCTATTTTTATTTTCTACATAGGAATATTTAATTTACCCAGTACCATTGGTTAAAAAGTCTGTATTTATTTATTTATTTTTGGTGTTTTATGTTTTTTGCTGCCTCTGTCAAGGATCAGATGTGTGGGTGTGTCTCTGTGTCTTCTATTTCATGTCTATTTTTGTTCCTATAGCTCTGTAGTATAATTTGAGATTGAATATTGTGATAAGGCTTCAAAATCTTTAACTCATTGCTCTGGACTTTTACCAATTGAATCTGGAGCCTTCTGCTGGCTTTCCCACACGTCCCACTTTATTCGTCAGGGGTAGGTCAAGAGACTAACAAATGGCAAAACAGGGGACCCTCTGTTTGTGTCTTAGATATTATCTTAGGAAACATCTTGGGGCTTTTTAAAGATTGTTTTTCTCTCTTTTTTTCACTCTCTTCTGTTTTTTCTTTAATGGTTTCAACCCAAGTTCATCGTAGAACTGGGGATTAAGCTGTGGTGGAGGCAGAGTATCAGGAGAGTGATCAGCCTTCCAGAGTGGACCAGACTTTCAGAAATCATTTTATCCGTTCTTTCTAATTGACTGGCAGCACACCTGAGGTCCAGTTGGAAAGTTATTTACTCAGAATCACACTATACCATGTATTCATTACAGCAATAACAATTTATGAGACTCGAATTTAGCAGCTTTAAACATTTTTTATTCAATTATTGTTTTGTAAGTCAGACTCCAGTATGGGCCCCATGAGAATAAAATCAATCAAGGTATTTTCAAGTTGCGTTTTTTTTTCCCTCCTTCTGGAGGCTCTTAGGGAGAATTGCTTTTCTGCTTATCTGAGTTACTGGCCCAATTGACTTTCTATGGTTCGGGGCCACAGGTCACCACTTTCTTGCTGGCTGTATGTGAAGGACCATTCCTAGCCTCTGGCAGACTGCTTGGCTCTTAGTTAGCTCCCTGCATTTCAAGCTAGCAAGACTGAATCAATCCTTCCCCATTCCATCTCTCTAATTTTCTCTTCTGACTTGCTCTTCACCTTTAACAGTTCATGTAATAAGGTTGGGTCCACCTGGATAATGCAGGGTAATTTCTCCACCTCAAAGTCCTTAACTTTAATCAAAGTTAAGGAAAGCAAAGTCCTTTTTGTCTGTGCTCTCATGTTTCTGCCCTCTGAGTCATACTTCCTTTTTTTATATTCAAGGTTCTGGGGACCAGGACATGGATATCTTTGGTGGGGGACAACTTTATTCTGTCTGCTGTACCATGTGAGGCCCTCTTTGGGAGAGAGACTTGTTTGGGATCAATCAGTGAGGCAGCGGCTTAACACCACATTCCAGTACTTCCGTAGCTCTGTCACGGACCACCCTGTGGCCCCTCTCACGGGGAGTCTCCTTTGTCGGCTCAGCACACCGCAGGACTTTGTCACTGGCAAATAACAGTGATGGATGGTAGTGGCTGAAATAGGAAGCTGTGGATTTGGCCTGGGTTTTCCTTTCTGCTGGCTCTCTCGGTTTTTGAAACTCTGCGATTGGCTTGTCAGATATTACGTGCAGTCTTGAACAGCTCTGGCTGCATTTTTGATCTCTTTGAAACAATTATGCTGGTGTTTTTCCATTTTTTTCCAACCACAGAGGAACAGATAGAGCTCAGGCAGGGAACAGGTCTTTAACCTGCTAGAAATTTTGGAGAAGACAGGGACCAGTTGGGGTGAAACAAGAACAGTTTTCCTTAGGGACCTTGGGTCATTGGAGAAAGTTCTCTGATTTGAGTCATTTCACATTCTTGATAGTTTGTGTGCCCTATCTCTTTCTTCCTCTGGTCTTTTTCTTTGGAACAGAGGTCCCTGGTGAAATGAATCTGTGCTGGGCTAGCAAATGTTTGAAGCTGACTTACACAATGCGATGAGAACTGTTTCCAAGAGTATATGTGAGGCTAAGATGTCCTCACACTGGTTTGGCTATGAGAAACCCCTTCCTCCTCCATCAGCTTTCCTGTCCTCTTATGAGAACAGAGAAAAAAAGTTTTACGCTATGGACAACAAACTCCCTTTCTCCCCAGTGTCCAGCTCCTGCATGCAGAGAGTCAAAACTAGGATGTGAGCTCACCAACCCAAGCTAGTGAGCAGCAGGGAATCAAAGGTCTTGACTCTGAAAGGCCAGTCCTCTGCCTGGTGCGTGCACAGAGTGGGCTGGGAATGAGAGAGGTCTTTGTAATCCCCCTGAATGTTCAGAGACTCCAGAAAATGATGAAATGAAAAGATGTTCTTTTGTTTTGGAGCTATGGTTGTGACTTTTAGGGTCATTGGAACTTCCACAGGGATCAGGATTCTTTCTGGACCTCCACTGCCAATTAAGTTCCATGAGTTGAGCTCAGATCTGAAGTCACCTAGTCTTCCCATATCCATGCCTTCATCGATTTTGTGTTTATTGGCACTAACGACATGCTAGGCCCAGGGATAGGTGCTGAGGATACAGCAATAAACAAAACACAGGTCTTCTGCTCTTTGCCTATTTCCATTTGAGGGGTCCAAGGAACAAGGCTTCACCCCATTAGGAGTAAAAGTCAAAACAAATAAACAAGTTGTAGATGAGCTAATTTGTGAAAAGTGTATGAAGAAAATAAAACAAGATATGAGACAAAGAATGTCTGGTGGGTGAGAGTGGCAGTTCAACAGGGAGGATTTGGAAAAACTGAACAGTAACAGTTGAGATCATGGACATTGAGGAAATGGTCTGGACCCATTCTAAACATGCTTTTTTTTTTGTACTGGGGATTGAACTCAGGGGTACTACCCACTGAGCCACATCCCCAGCCCTACTTTGTGTTTTATGTAGAGACAGGGTCTCACTGAGTTGCTTAGTGCCTCGCCATGGCTGAGGCTGGCTTTGAACTCGGGATTCTCCTGTCTCAGACTCCCAAAGTGCTGGGATTACAGGCATGAGCCGCTGCGCCCGGCTCTAAACATGCTTTGCACCCTAAGAAGAGGGAACAGCAATGGTCCTCAAGTGGGATACGCCCTTGGGACACAGGTCATTAGGCGTCCCCTACTGAGGGTGCCAGTGGATTGTATTCTGTGTCCTGAGAAGACATTCTTCCCTGGCAATCTTACCAGCTCTTTCTGAGGATGCAGCTTTGGAAAGGAGTTCTGGAAGGTGGATGATGCTGGATCCCCCTGAGGCCTGTCCCATGGAAACCATCAGCCTCATGGTTTACATTTCTGCAAGATGCTTGCAGAATCACGCATCTTCACACACACCGAGCATCACTTACTCGGAGCCGGTGTTTGCTGCCTTTTCCTTGGCCTCTGTGTCTGGTGGAAAGGAAACAGCAGTGGCCCTGTGTGCTCAGAGCTCTGGCAATGCTGGGCTAAGGCCACACCTGCAGGATGCCACCTGCTTCTATTCGCCTTTTCTCTCACTTTGGGAGAATTCAGCTCACCTGTTAGCAGGAAGTTTTTTTTTTTTTTTTTTTAATTGTCCTTATTCTCTGTGAGCTCCTTGGTGGTAAAACCGGTTGGATAACCATTGGCAATCTCTCAAAGTTAACTGTTAGCTGCAGTATAGAGTGGAGGGTGTGCTGTTTCCGGTACAATGTCAGAGCCAGGGACAGACTATCAAAGGCTATTTGCTAATGAAACATATCACCGTGGTTTCCTACATTGGACTCAGATCAGGCACAGAGCAGTCATAGCACCTTAATGAACAGTAGAATAGTTGAACTAAACAGTAGAATAGTTGAAAAAAAAAGTTGAACTCTTTTTTTTTGTACTGGGGATTGAACCCCGGGGTGCTTTACCACTGAGTTAAGTCTCCAACCCTTTTTTAATTTTTAATTTTGAGACAGGGTCTTGATAAGTTGCTTAGGGCTTTGCTAAGTTGCAGAGCAGGCCTGGAACCTGGGATCCTTCTGCCTCAGACTCCCGAGTTGCTGGGATTAGAGACATGTACCACTGCATCCGGTTTCTGAACTCTTTGTTTTGGTACTGGAGATTGAACTCAGGGGCACTCGACCACTGAGCCACATCCCCAGCCCTATTTTTTTGTGTGTTTTATTTAGTTGCTGAGTTGCTTAGAGCCTTGCTATTGCTGAGGCTGGTTTTGAACTCACATTTCTCCTGTCTCAGCCTCCCAAAGTGCTGGGATTACAGGCGTGCGCCACCGCCCCCGGCTGAACTCTTTTTTAGGAGTTCTTTTTTCCTGTGTTCACTAGTTCAGTTTAATTCTATGAAACCTTTACTGGGTTTCAGATATTGTCTTGAGTGCTAGTGTTATTCAGTTTTTTGCTACTGTAACAAATACCCAAGATAATAAACTTATAAAGACAAAAGGTTGATTTTTGTCTCACAAGTTTGGAGTTTTCAGTCCATGACTTATTGGCCTTGTTACTTTGGGGCTTGTTGCTTTTGGGGAGGTAGCATATCATGGTGGGAGCACATGGCAGAACAATCTGCTTACCTCATGGCAGCCATAGCAAAGAAAGAGGAAGAGGAAGGGGCTGGGGTCTCAGTGTTCCTTTCCTGGGCATACCCCCACTGACTGACGGCCTTCCACTAGGTCCTCCCCTTAAGATTTCCACCATCTCCCAATGGCACATTTAACTGATGTAACCTCCACAGCATCTCAATGAAGTTGTTAGTATTATCATTAAATTTTAAATGAGGAAACTGAAGTTCAAGGAGGTTAAGCCTCTTGTCAAAGTCACAAGGACTACACACACCCCCAGCAAACACACTGAGCATCTCCTCACTGCTGGGCTGTGTTGATGATGTCCGCTCTGTCCAGCCTACCTTTCCCCTCATTTCTTCCTTTTGAATTTCACCTTATGCTTCCAAACCTATATCCAAAGCCTCATTTTTGTGGTCTTCCATTTTACTTCTATTTTATTATCCATGTTACTAAGGCAAGATAAAGGAATGAGGACTGAGCTTCTGTTATGTTCCGGGAGTGTACATGTTGTCTCACTTTACCTTCATGACAGGATGCTGTGCTGTAGTACTTTTAATATCCTTCTTTTACAGAGGAGAAGGTCAAGGTTTAAAGATTACTATATAACTCCGCTGAAGTCTCACCTCTAATGAGGGTGGAAGGCAGGGTTCAAATCAAGACCCTCCATTCTAGAACCCATGCTCTTTCTACTTCATTCCTGTTTTCGGGTAGTAAATGGCCTATACCATCAGTGTAGCAGTCCAAGTATTTTGCACTTCTCTGCAATTGGTGATTATAATGGATATGTTTTTCTTTCAAAAGAGGGCAAAGTCTGTATTTTATTATGTCTATCTCTTATTTCACTCTTATTTGACTGGAGGACTAGATCAGTTTAATCACTGTGCTGTTAATTTAAAAAAAATCATTAATTTGGATTATTACGTAGCTTGTCTGTTTTATATTGCTGTAACAAAATACTCAAGGCTGGGTAAGTTTCAAGAAAAGGTTTATTTCGCTTACAGTTCTGGAAGTTCAAGACATACCAGTATCTGGCTTCTGGTAAGGGCCTCATGGTAGAAAAGCAGAAAGGGAAGTATGTGTCAAAAAGGCCAAGCGTGTGGGGTGGCTTTACTGCATAACAACTCTCTTTTGTGGTAACTAACTTACTCCTAGAATTGGGCATTAATCTCTTTTCAGAATGGCAGCCTCAGGTCCTAATCACCTCTCGGTACTATACATTGTGGACCAGGCTTCCAGCATAGGAGCCTTTGGGGACAAACCATATCCAAACCATAGTATCATCTGTCATCTTTGTTGATGAAGTAAAGACATGATCCACGTCTGGGATGCTAACAAACTAGCTGAAAGAAGGGAGGCTATTTATTTGCTTACTTTAGTGAGTCCCTGTAGCCAGGAATTTTTCCAGATTAAGAATTAACATTTGTAGAGTGCTGTGTGTGATGTTAAATACTGTGTGTGATTTTCTTATTTAATTCTCTTTTTCTTATGAAGCAGATAACTATTTTCCCATGTTTGGTTATGTTTTCAGTTGAGTAACTCGAAGCATGAAGATATGGAAGTAGTATTCAAAGTTGCTGAGCCAGAAAGTGGTGGAGCCATATTTAAATCCATGCAGACTGGCCTTGGAGTCTGGGTTTTTTTAATTTTTTAGTTGTAGATGAATGCGATATCTTTATTTTATTTATTTATTTTTATGTGGTGCTGAGGATCGAACCCAGTGACTCGCGCATGGGAGGCAAGCGCTCTACCACTGAGCCACAGCTCCAGCCCATGGGTTTTTAAAACTACTTTGTAGCGTGAATCTAAAGGAAAGAATCTCTCCATATTCCCTCTTGTTTCAAAATATTCCCTCCACTTGAAAGAGTTTCCATGGCCTTACAAGAATATAGGATCTTGAAGATTTGTTGATTTAAGAGATGTTTACTTAGTTCCTCTTCCGGAATAGAGGGGGTGTTCTGGACGGAAGCAAGCATAAACTGTGTTGGGTGACGTCAGTGCTGGGGCAGGGTTGGAACCTAGGCAGAGTTGTCTCTGCCAGTCCTCCCTCGGTCTCTTGTTCTGTATGCATGTGGAGTTGCCCCGTTTGGTAGAATCTCCCACCATAAGTGGATTCTACTGCTTTTTCCACTTCTCTGATGTTTGCACCCACAGTAGGAAGTAAGTGACTTTTAAGGTTTGCCTATTATCATCTTCAGTAGATTCATGTGCATTTGGGCCTCAAGCTAAGGGATGAATCGTAAAGGTAGGACTGTGTCACTGATTCTGATGATTTCTGTGTGTGTGTGTGTGTGTGTGTGTGTGTGTGTGTATTTGATCCTGGAAAACCACTCAGCTCCCCTTTTGTGATGTTTGTTAGGGCTCTGGGCCTCAAGCAACCTCATGTGCTCTTACCTAGCAGAAAGACATAGAGAGCAACCTGCCTGGCTTTGATAGTTTCCATCAGTTTATTTTACCACCCGTCTACCACTGTGTTTTCCAACCAGCACCCCACTTGGCGTTGCCATCCAGCTCCCATCTCAAATAAGATGGAGAAGGAATTCAAAACAGCTTTGCCTACCAGAGCCTGATTCTCTCAGTTCCACCATTAGCTTACTGTGTGACCTTGGGCAGGTCATTTCCTTTCTTTGGCCCTCATTTTCCTCAAGTGTAAAATGGGAGGTAGCTTATGTGGTTTAAACTGGATAGTGTCTGAATTCTGTGTAGATTTCTAGAACACCATTAGTTTCATCTCTACAGAACAAACGCAGCAGAATGTATAGAATTGCTGCATTAGTTTTCATTGGTGCATAACAAGTGATCACAAACCTAATACTTTTATTATCTTATAGTTTCATTAGGTCAGAAGTTCAAGCATGTCTTAGCTGGGTCTCACAAAGCTGCAGTTGAGGTCTTGGCTAGGTTGCTTTCTCATCTGGAGATCAGTGAAGGAAGAATTTGTCTCCAACCTCATCCAGATTGTGGGCTGGATTCCTTTTCCTTGCTACTTTAACATTCACAGTGTGTCACTTCTTTGACGCCAGCCAGAGAGTTGACTTCAGGGAAATCCTAAGCTCTCTTTTAAAAGATTTCCAACTGTCCCACTTTGGACAAACTTCTGATAAAAGTCATCTAAAACCTAATCCACAGTGAGAAATGAATAACTTTTCAAGGGTTACCAGTACCTTCTTCATTAGCTGTATTTGTAACTGGGCCTTACGCCTAAGTGATTAATAGGAAGAGTGGCATTTTGTATGTCAGTTTTTCAATGGAACCTTAAATTACATCTGCAAAGGTCCTTCTCATTTGCTGTATAACTGGGGTAATACTAGGAGACAGAATTCATGAGGACCGTTTTAGAATTTTGCATGCCATAATTGCTTTCTAGTAATAACCTATTTATGGTTGTACCTGAAACATGCTAGAACCAGCACCCTATTTTCTGAGTCAGGTCAAGTGAATTTACTTGTGAAATTAAATTTACTTGTGAAATTCAAAAGTTACCTGTTCCTAGACTAAAACTATTCTGCTTTGAACTTATTGTTTTTAAAATGATATGTTATGCTTTCTTTTATTTTAATGTAATTATTCAGTTGCTTTTCCCCCAAAACCATTAAATGAAAATAGTTATTCTCAGAGGAAACCATTTAAATGTTAACTTTTTGTATTTAATTATCTTTGATGTGTTTTTCTTTTCTTTTTTCTTTTTGGTAATTAGGATTGAACTCAGGGGTGCTTAACCACTGAACTGCATCCCCAGCCCTTTTAAATTTTTTTATTTTGAGGCAGAGTCTTACTAAATTGTTGAGGCTGGCCTTGAACTTGCAAACCTCCTGCCTCAGCTTCCCTAGCCGTTGGGATTACAGGCTTGCACCACTATGCCCGGCTGTTGATATTTTTCTATTGGAAATAATATATTATAAAAAACTATTAATTTAGGAAATCTTCTATGTCCATAGTTGCTTTTTAAAAATCTTTTTGTTATGTTGTAACATAGTATTGAAATTGTCACTTTCTCCTTATAATTCTAAAATTAGGTATATAAAAATTAAAGATCATTTTACCTTTCTGGTATCTCTGGTTATACTTTTTTCCTCTTCAAACCATTTTATCTTTAATAATGTGGCAATAATTCAAAAGATGAAAAACGTGTTCCTTTAAAGAGGAGCCACCATAATAGCCTCATACAAGCATGATCAAAGGCAATGAGGAGACTGGATTCTAAAGGGCATGGGTGGTAAAAAGGCTTCATGGTGCACAGATTAAAGCCTTTAGTTACAGATTCTCCGAAGTGGAGCAGGCGGCAGAAGAGACATGAAATTTAAGGGACCCTCAGAGAACAGGGCGTTGTTGCTGGGTCATGAGCTCCTTGAAGCATTTCTTGATGGTGATTGGGTGTAGCCAGTATTTGTCATCATTGGGGAGAGGCAAGCAGGATGGGTTGAGCAAGTCTGTTGTCCCATAGGTTCAAATTTCTTCAGTGTGTAGACCGACTCTCCCTGCTCATTGGGGTAATACTGGAGAAACATGACCATGCTTAAACCTGAGGCTCCAAGTCTGGTTAGACTTTAAGTCTACTTTGTGTGATAGTAGGATAGGTCTACTAGCTTAATTCATAATTCATAGTTACATGGTGTTTTGTTTGTACCCTTTTACTTTCAGCCTTTCTAATCCCCATGTCTCTTGTAAAAAACAGATGTACATTTTGATTTTATTGTTATCTCCTCTAATAGTTTTTGTTTGGATTTAAGGTTGCCATCTTTCTCTACGCTTTTTATGTGTCCTGTCTGTTCTATGCTGCTGTTGTTATTTTCCTGCTGTTTCCCCAACCCATGGAAGTTATTATGCACTCTTTCAGTATTTTTCTTTTTTTTTGGTGCTGGGGATTGAACCCAGGGCCCTATGCATGCTAGATAAGCACTCTACCAACTGAGCTATATCCCCAGCCTCCTTAATATTTTTTTTAGTGATTAAAGATTATGTACCTTTAATTATTAATCCCATTTGAAGATAACTTGTCTTATTTTTCTGTTATCTTTGGGTTTTAGCAGATTTACTATAATGTGCCTAATTATGGATTTACATAGTTAGTTTTTCAATGCCATTATATGAAAATATAATTATTCTCATCCCATTCTTCTAGGAGTCCCTATGGCTTCTAATTTAGCATGTGGATTGATGTCTTTCATTAACTTTGGAAAATTCCCAGCTATTCTTTATTCCAATTTTGTTTCTGCCCCATTCTCCTTTCCTTTTGGTGTTCCAGTTACATATATGTTATATCTTGTCACTATTTCCTCTGTGTCCCTTATCCAGTTTTCAGAATTTTCCACCCTTTCGTTTCTTTCTGTTTCATTTCTTTATCTATCTTCCAATTCACTACTCCTCTTTTCAAGTATGTCTACTATGCTGTTAAGCTTATCTATTGTATTTTTAATTCCTAAAATTATATTTTCTGTTCTAGTATTTCTTTGTTCTTTCTTTTTTAAAAAATTTGGCTTTAAATCTTTTTTTATGTGATCCTTCAGTTCACTAATCCTCTTTTCATATATGTCTGGTATGCTGTTAAGCGTATCTACTGAATTTATAATTTCTACTATTTTATTTTCCAGTTCTGGTACTCCTGTTTGTTCTTTAAGAAACCTGATGTATTCTTTCTTGTAGTTTCCAGTCCTCTGTAAAAATTCATATTCTTATATTTCCCCCCCCAAACATAGTAAACAAGTTTATTCACTGTGTGTGTGTGTGTGTGTGTGGTAACTTTCATATCTGGAGCCCCTAAAGTATTTTTTCTATTTTCTGTTTTCTAATAGCTTTACTTTTGCCATGTTGTTTTTTTTCTATTACTGGTTTCTTTTGGGTATGTATTGGACATTGTATATGAAAAAAAATTGAGTCTTATCATGATGTTATTGTCAGGTACAGGAAGATACTACTAATGTAAGGATCTGAATCAATTTTAGAAACTGATCACTCAGGCTGATTACTGTCTCTGGGAGGACAGTTGTCAGCCTCGGCATGAAGGCTGCTCCTGAGATCCCAGCTCAAAGTGCAGAGGCTCTCCTCCCCTTCCCTTGCTGTCTCGGATTCCAGGTTTTGCTCCATTAGCCTTCTGAGTCTTCCAGATGCACTGTTCAGTCCCCATTTTCCACAGGGAAAAATAATGCCCCAAATGCCACGTTCACTTCCTTTGATTTTTACTTCTTCCAGGTCTTAACCTGTTCTTCTTCATTATTTTGTTAGTTCTTAGTGCTTTCAAGTAGATTTTTTCCCCTTTTTGCCTATTTTTCTAGTTGTCTTCAGTAAAAAGACTTGTCCAGTTGTCTTGTTTGCCACTACTAGATTTGGAAATCCTGATCTTTGTAAACCACATATCTCTTTTTATTCTTTTCAATCGGGAAAGGCCTTTGGTGAGAGACAATGGAAATCTGACCTGGACTGAGAAGAGAGCTGTGGATCTGACACACTCTGTGCTTATACATGTGGGTGTGTGTGAGTGACGAGTCTGAATCCTGTTCAAACTTTGTGATCACTGGCCAACTGACTTCTCTTAGCTTTAGTTTTCACAGCAGTAAAAGAATATGTCCCGTACAGGATTATTGTGAAGGTTTAATATGTTAATATGTTAATGGGGCAAGACTAGAATAGTACTTAACATTTGCTGTTGCTACAGGTTTGTTAAAGTTTTAAACAGATATAAACGAATGGCATTTTTTAAACAAATGCTGTTTTTTATGATCATATGTCTGAAGAAGTACGGGGAGGCTGCTCTACTTCTCTGTGCTCTGTGTAAAACAGACATAATGAGTAAGTCATAGTTATTCCTAACAGAACATCTTGCTTATTAGCAAGTCCTTGACAAATGAATAAATTAATGACTATTCTGGACAGAGTGACTTGTTCTGATTGTACTCAAACAAAAATAAAAACAAGATTGCCCTGTCAGAGAAGAAAAAAGTTGCTTGCTGGGGAATCTCATAGTTGAAAGGTGACTAGATAGTACACTGTTGTTGCCTTGAATCCACTTATTCCAAAATTGCCAACTTGTGGGAAATTTTTATTTATGAAACATCATTTTTTCATATAACTAAAAAATTGGCTGTATCATGAGATTGGTTGGAACAATGATTCTTTGCTGAAGAATTTAGTTGCTTAAGAAAAATAGTACTAGAGGTAGAATTTGGTCTCTTCTAAACACACAGTAGGATCTTGCCTGAAGGGGATCAAGTGGAGAACTTGATAGATGGGGTGAATTTTCCACCTTTCTAAGAAGTACAAAATTTCCCTCTTCAAAGAAAGAGTGAAAATTTCACTTTTTGCCCTTACACTTAATCTTGTTAGAGGAGACAAAATTCAGCATTTTGTGACTATTGACTTTTCCTTTGAATTGGCTAAATTGATTGAGTTCTGTGGACTGAGGAGCAGCAATTCACTGAGTTGGCAGTGCAGGGCCTGTAATCTGATAGGGCGTCACGTCTGGTATCAGCGGCTTCTCTGCTGTGAGCTCAGGGAGGTGTTGAAGCAGTTTCTTAGACAAACTTATATTAAACATATGTCAAGCGTTTCTTATTAATTAATGAGGTAAATAGTCGATAAAGGATACCAGTTCAAAATGACAGGGGTTCAGGCCTGACTGCTGTTTTTCTTCCCATGGTCATTGTAACATGATTTTCTTATCAGTGACAGGGTTCAATTTGTGACGCAAATGGTTTGGGCTAAATCCCTTCATGAGCCATTAATCAGAAATAACAAGCGGTATATCTGTGAAGCACATTATTAGCAAAGTGATCTGTGAGTATTAATTAGTTGTACCTAGAAGCAAGTTTTGAAGCCCTGATAAAGAGCCAGTGCATTGGATGCCAGATAAGATCAAACATAAGTCAGCTTGCAGAAACTTGAGTCCTGCTTTTTTCCAAGCAAATTCATCCAGCATGAAATTAAAGATACTGACTATATGATTTGCATGCTTCTTATTTTGGGGACAAAATTTTTCTTTCGTAGTGTCTGAAACCCCTACTACATGAGGAGGAACAGCCTGTTGAAGGACACGTGTTGGAGGACTGGGAAGAGTGAAACAGTGCCCTTTGCCCTCCTGACCACATGTCTGGCCAGCCCTAGAATCCTGGAACAGTAGCTGTGGAAGGTCTGGTCCCTTGGAGAACATTGTGACCTGTGGTTTTCTAACTGTGTTTGGAGAAGCCCAAGGAGTCAAGGGGAAGCTGACGGCTGTGCAGGACCCCCAAGTTAGCAGATTGCACTGAATAGGGACACCAAAAACCAAAACACAAGAAACTGGGCAGAATTATTTTCTCAGATTTTTTTCAGTTAGAAGGGGGAAAAAAACCCACTTTAATTTAATACCATGTAAATTTTGTGTATTATGGTTAAATATTGCTTTTAGTTTGAATTGCATGTTTTTAAAGTGGGTGGGTATACCTAATATCTAGTGCATAGGATTCCTAAGGATATTTATCCAACCATGCCGAGTAGGTAGGAACACAGCCCTATCCCTAGTGTCTCTGAATTTCTGCTAGAGCAGTTTACTTTTATTTGTTTTTGTGATTGTGGTCTTAAATATGGTTTCATTTGCACAAGAGTAATATTAGTCTAGGATACCGGTTACAGAAAATGTTTCATTTACCCTTACTTGCTTTGCTTTTGTTTGGTTGTAGTTAGGGGTAATGATATGATCAGATTATGTACTTCAATGATTATTCTGGGAGGAGGAAGGAGTGAAAGTGGTAGGGACCCCAGGATGTCCGTTTCATTGCCTGTAAAACAGGACTGGTTCTGGCTTTAGTATTCCCTGATCGAAGAGTGTGGATGAGTCTTGAAGCCTGTGTTCCTGTAAATGACAGGTTTTGCTTATGAAAATCAGTCAGGGAGATTATGTATTCCTGGCATTTGGAGTCCCAGTGACTGTTTGATGTTAATGGATTTACTGGAAAGTACTTTTGCGGGGTTCCTCTGGCTTAAGGCAGGCTTGCTGTTGATGTAATCACGAGACCACAAAGAATGGTTTCTCCTGCCCCCATCTCTCTTTAACTGTTTGCAGTTTGTGGCTCCTGTGACTCATGCTTCTGTTTCTGAGATCTTGGAGAAAGTGACTCCATCTCCAACGCTGAGTCTGGGCCGGCCTGTGCCTCTCCCTGCTCTGCAGGCCCCAGCCTGATCATCCTGTGGACCTGGGGAGCCTTGCCAGAGGCTTCTCTTTCATCTTGGAACTTGTCCAAGTATGGCCAACCTAGCTAAAGAGCCCCTAGAAATCAGTTCCCAAATCTTAGTGCTAGAAAAATTCTGAGATCTTAGAGATGGCCCAGTCCAGGGCCTCCCAAGCCAGGCTGCACATTCAGATTACCTGAGCTATGGGGAAAAATGTGCCTTCTCATCCACTGTTGAGTCTCATTCACTGAGTCTGGATTGGGACCCAGAAGTTAGTTTTTTAATACTATCCTGAGGTGATTCTCACTTAAGATGTGGGCAATAGGGGGAGATGCTGGTCAAAGGGTACATGTTTGTTTCAGTTAAACAGGAGGAAAAAATGTCTTTGAGGTGAAAAAAATAACTTATTTAATAGCTATTTAAAGGAATCTACATTGGGGAGCTCTAGTGAGATATTAGTGTTTTTAATACCTGTCCTAAGATCATTCTCACTCATGGCATTTGGTGACCCTTGATCTAGTCTCATACCTTAATTTTATTTAAAAAGTATCTATGTATGTATTTATTTATTTATTTTTTGAATTGGGGACATAACCCAGGGAAGCTTTACGACTGAGCTATATCCTCAACCCTTTTTAAAAATTTTAAATTTTGAGACAGGGTCTCACTGAGTTGCTAAGTTGCTGAGACTGCCTTGTACCTGTGATCCTCCTGCATCAGCCTCCCAGCTGCTGGGATTATAGGCATGTACCACAGCACCCGGCTTTATTTACTCTTTTTAATACAGAGAAATTTAAAGAAAACCCCCCAAATCCCATTTTTCCCTCAGATGGGGTAAAAAGATTAGAATACTTACGTTTAAAAAATTCAAATGGTATAATAACATGAAGAATGAATGTCTTATATCCCCTATCCAACTCCCCAAAGGGTAAACACTATTAACCCTTCCTTGGGATTACACTCAAATATTTTTCATGGATGTGAGTTTATCTATCCATCTACTTAATTCTACAAAGTCTGAACAACAACAACAAAATCATCCTATACACTCTGTTGTTTTTCTAATTTAAAATATTTTGGAGCTCACCAGTGTCAGACTCCTTTTAATAATTAAATATTTTTTCACTTCATAGACTTAGCGTTTTTTCTTCCTGTTTAATGGAAACATTGTATCCTTTGACCAACATCTCTCCCCATCCCCCCACTCCTAGCTTCAGGTGCCCTCATTTTGCTCTGCTTCTAGGTGATTGTTTTTAGCTTCCATATGTAAGTGAGAACATGTCTTTCTGTGCCTGTTTTATGTCACTTAGCATAATGACCTCCAGGTTTGGCCACATTGTCACAAATGACATTTTCTTCTTTTTAAAGGCTGAATTGTATACCATTGTGTATATTTACCATTTTTTTAATCCTCTCATGTTGATGGACATTTTGGTTCATTCCATAATTTGGCTGTTGTGATTAGTGTTGCGATAAACATGGAAATAAAGATCTTTCTTTCACATATTAAGAACACATCCTTTGGTTATATACCCAGAATTAGGGTTGCTGGATCATAAGGTAGCTCTATTTTTGTAAAACGTACGTAGAACATTCCTGATATGTAGCCAGTACTAAATATTTGTTAAATGAATGAGTGAATGTATTACAATTGCCACCTGATATTCCATTTATAGTATCAGTCCATTTTCACATCAATAACAAAATACCCAAGGCAGACTAACTTTATAAGTAAAAGATGTTTATTTAGCTTACCGTTTTGGCAGAAGGGCAAAGGGTGCATCTGGTGATGACTTTCTTGCTGGCAGAGTCAAGGTGTAATGGATGGGGTCTCTTCTGGTCTCTCTTCTTATAAAGTAACCGGGATTCAATCATGGGGACTATACCTCAATGATCTTATAATCTGATCCTAATCACCTCTAAAAAGCCCCACCCCCAAATATCAAAGATAGATTAAGTATCTGCCCATTTAATACCTCCCATTGGGGATTAAATTAACTCACAAACCCTTGAAGACACACTGAACCATATCTACACTATAGCATATGGGTATGTCCCACTTTACTATTTGCAGACACTTCTGTGTTGGTTATTAACAGATAATGCAGAATCATGTGTGCATGTGTACCTTGGGTACTTATGTAGGGTGCAACAGTGGGCATTGAGCTAAAGGCATTAGAAAAGAAAAGCCAGTGATTGAATAAGAAAAGGAAATAAGACTGGAATGGGGAATTTTGCCTTGGGATTTAGGGTCATGGAATTATAGATCTTAGATTTAGATGGAACCGTAGAAGATTGCTCCTGCCTCTTGCTTACCCTCTGGGCAGGGAAGGGACTATATCTTTGGTTCCCAGGTTGTGCACTGAGGTACCTTGGGGAGCCACAGTGAACTCACTGGAACGAGGGAGGGGTTGTTGCAGGATCTTTAACATTTTTGGCAGAAGGACTGATCTTAGACGTTATGCATACTGGTAGGTTACAGTTTAACTTGAAACACACTACATTCCTTTTGGTGATGTCATATTTTTATGAAGTTAAATTTTTGATCATTGCCAAACTATGACAACTATTGGGCACAATTTACTGTGGAATAAGAGGATAGCATTGTCCAGTCCTATTCCAAAGTTTGAAAAGTTGCACAGTGCCTAACAGTGCATGCATTCTGTTAGTAAGTAACTGGTTAAGAATGAAATATTTTTTCTTTTAAATTGTATTTTCAAACAGCTACTATTGCAAGGCAGCTAGACCTCACCAGGGTAACTTTTCCTGTTTAGGAGGAGAAAAGCCACCTGAGAAAATAAAGTCTGAAATAATTAGTGAAGAAATAAAAGAAATGGTCAGAATTATAGTTTAAAGGGAACACCTGATAGATTCTTCCATTCCTGGTAGGAACTGGAAAAGAACCATTAGAAAATGGCCCCAGTGGTTTTATTTAAGGGGGTACATCAAAGGTAGGGATAAGGTTTCTGGGGTGGAATCTTGCTTCATGTTGTCCTGCAGTGAGCAGGTTGATTGGCATCTTGGCAGGCTACACCCATCTCTGAGAGGCTGTGTGGCTACAGCAGGTCACCACATCTCTGGAGCTGTGCAGAACCTTTCTGAGCAGAAATAAATGGGAGTTCATATGTAATGGGTGATCTTAACAGCGAGATTGCTGCTATAAGTTCTCAAATACCAGATCTACCCCCCGCAATGGCTCCAATGCTGAAAAGGTTCTCATGTGTAGTCCACGGATGGCTCTCAACATCTCTCCCATTTTCAATTTTTAAATGCCAATGAAGGGTAATTACTCGAGTTTCTGGATCCTTGATCTGAGGGTAGGACAACCTATTATTATGACATAAAAAGAATTAGTAGCAAACATATCATTTCAATAATATATCATGTAGAGTGTTTCAGCATATTTCCAGGATGGGAGCCAATTAATTTATGAAGTATTTGATCAGCTAGAGGTGCAGGGTCCCTGAGATTGGTCCTGCTTTTCTGAATATCCTGGGTGTTATGATGTATCTCCATAAGGTTCAAGCCATTATTATTATGTCAAACATCCATTAGATAATTTCTAACTTTTCTAAATTTCATTGGGAAGCATGAAATTTGGTTGCAGTAACAGACATACTTATAGTTAACATGGCATTTAAGACTTTGTTTGAATTTGAGAGCAGAAAGCTCATTATTGATATTTGTAACAATAGCTTTTAGAGTATTTAATTTAGTCTCAATCTTTTTATCAATACTTATCTAATTGTATAGGGCTTTGGAAATATTTTTAGCCAAATTACTAAGAAAATGAGCTTAGATTACATTTCTTACAATTTATATAATATGATCCATTTTTGTCTATTTTTACATTTGCAAGAATTAAAACATAAGAGGATTGACTATAGGTTGGCAGGTTATAGCAGGAACCCTCCTTGTAGTTCCTGCCTATAAAGTTAGGTATGAGGCCATCTGTTGATGGAGAATAGCTGAGGCTGCAATGAAACGCTAAAAAAATTTAAAAACAGGGCACCACATACAAAGCAATAAAATAAAGATATTGTGTCCATCTACAACTAAAAAAATATTTAAAAAAAATTTAAAAACAGATTAAACATCTTTTTGAATATTGTCGTCCCACACAGTTCGAATATTACCAGTGAAACTTCCAGGGGTCATAGCATCATGACAGAACGGATTATGTCCATAGATACAGTGAATATGGAAACAGAAGCCTGAAATAATTCATTCAGATATATAGGACCCAAATTATCATTAAATAAGAAATAACGGCTATAAGTCCAAATCAGTTTGCCAGGCTTTAATTTGTCCTTCATTACATAGTTACAAAGTAATACTTAAAACAATACGAAGTAATCTAAATCACAGGGATTTTTAAAGAATCAGAATGATTGCACATCTAATCTTATTTTTGGATTCTGAAAATAGTTCTGAATAACTCCATTATATTTTCCTAGCTTCTTCAATATTTTGTTATATTAAAAATTCAAATTCAACATGGTTGCCTGCAAAGTCTTTTTAAGAAGTAAAAGCGAAACACAGTGGCAGTGGTGCCACGTTGGGCCCTCCTGGCTTTGGACTTTCTGTGGGAAGTGGCATCTTGATATGACCGTCTTTTATCAGTTTTTGAAGGTCAATCTAAAACATATCTATCACTTCTAGATATTTGATGTTGCGCTGACAAAGCATTTGTACATTCCATTCATTTAGGAAAGATGCCAAATTCTATTGCAGAATAATTAAGGCAGTAAAATATTGGTGGACATTCTAAGGAAATGACTGGCTTTTTATGAGAAAGTTCCATTTCAATAACCATCCCATTTTAATAACTGTCCAGACATATAATCTTAAGTGTTAAGGATTAGTATGATTGGCTGGTTTAGGTCCTTCTTATGCCATCTTTTCCTCAAAAGTTACCATTAAGTAGCCAGCATGTTCATCATGGGACCAGCATATAGTTAGGTTTCCACTGTAGCCAGTATAGTTAAATTCAGCAGCATGACTAAGTGTAATGTTTATCTGCAAAATCTCCCATCATGTAAGTATCATTAGTAAATACTGAGATGGATTCCCCAGTCCACATTGCTACGTGCATTAAAGGTGGATCTGAGAAATGGGCTTAATAAGTCTTTCTATGGATTCTACTTACCTGACAGCTCAACAAAGTCATCATGACGAGTTCCCAGAATACCCAGAAAGCCCGCTCCGGTGGTCGCTCAGACTCTGCCCTGGGCTGGTCAGTTGTTGGGCAAGAATCGAGCAGGGTTGGTGAAGGGGTGTCTTCTCCTGGAGGGGCGTGAGGAAGAAGGACTAGATATGTCGTCCCTGATCAGAAAGGTGATCAGCACTGCGAAAGCCCCAGGGGCCATTGGTCCCTACAGTCAAGCAGTGTTAGTGGACAAGACCATTTACATCTCTGGACAGATAGGTATGGATCCTTCCAGCGGACAGCTTGTACCAGGAGGGATAGCAGCAGAAACTAAACAAGCTCTTACAAACATGGGTGAAATTCTGAAAGCTGCAGGCTGTGACTTCACTAATGTGGTTAAAGCAACTGTTTTGCTGGCTGACATGAATGACTTCAATACTGTCAATGAAATCTACAAACAGTATTTCAAGAGTAATTTTCCTGCTAGAGCTGCTTACCAAGTCGCTGCTTTACCCAAAGGAGCACGCATTGAAATTGAAGCAGTAGCTGTCCAGGGACCTCTCACAATAGCAGGTCTGTAAGTGGGCAGAGTTATTCTCATCATGTCTTTAAATTAACATTGATTTTTACAATTGATGTTGAAAGTGTATGTGTACTAAAATATCTGCTATCATCATGGAAATATATCATAGAGGGATTTGTCATAAATTGAATATTAGATCATGAATCCAGTTACTGATACTATAAATTACACATATGTACACTCATTTGTGAATATGGGAGAAGGGACGCTCATGACATAGTCACTCAAGTAAACTAAAGTATGGGGAAAATAACATGTTGGATAGGTGAGTTATTGTTGCTGAAAAATAATAAGGAGCAAGCCTAATTCAATTAAATCCTATTTAATGATGTGAAACATTTAGTTCTCATGTTAGATATGTGATTCTGCTTTTACTTGAGTAAAGTATGCAATCTTGAATGGTATAAGTAAAGGAGAACAAAGTGGACCAAGATATTATATAGACAATATTTTTCTAATGAAAATAAAACACACAGGCCGATTTAAAAAAAAAAAAAAAAGTCATCATGACTAGAAACATTGTGGTTGGAGTCTTTATCTCCCTGTTGTTGAGCTATCTGTTCAGTCTGAAGTGCCAGGTTTTTCAGTTGTCTCCATGATGACAGGTTGGTTTTTCTGGAAATACAGATATATAGTCCCTACCCTGTGGAAGCTGTTTATTCTATTACTCCATGTGTTGCTCAGCAGTAGTGAGACTTTTAATATCACAATGTAAAGAATATTTTAAAAAATAGTTTTGTGAGATTTAGTGGGGACATGTAAGGTTCTGTTTTCCTTCTTTATTATTTAAAATTGAAGAGAAAAATTGATATAAGTCAGAGCATTATTAGCTTTAAATTTTAGGCAGTGGCCTGGCTTTGTACAAGTATTTAAACAATAAGAAGTGATTTAATATTTTTATCTGGCCAAGAAAATTAGCAAAAGTTACTTGATAGGCATGTGAAAATTATTAAAGTTATTGAGCTAAAAAGGGCATCACAGTAAAAGAAATCTAGTTTTTACCAAATGTATAATATGATTTTGTCTCTAATAGGCTGAGCAACAAAATTATAAAATGGAGTCAGTATAGATGCTGAAAGTCAGTTTTACAACTTGTTTGTTCTATAGGTAATAGTCCTTTTATCTTAAATTAACTTAAGTTGTTATATTAGAATTGATACTTGTGTAAGGCATTAATAAGAGTTGTAAAGTTTGAGGGGAAAATACAATATAAAATTAACAGGAGTAAAAGTGTATTTAATTATTATAATAGCTATGAATTAAGGAATATCATTTTGTATAATCTCCATGTATATAGTATTTTTTGTTTAAAAATATAGTAAGTTGTATAATAATTTATCTTTTGAACTTAACTTTAAACGAACTTGGAATGAAGTGAGAGGCAGAGTTTTAAATTAGGAGAGGTGGCCTCTACAAAGGACATGGAAGATATAGACACCTTTCCAGAATAAAAAAAATATGTTTAGTGAGTATAGGAAAATTTTTATCTATTACTATTAATAAAAAATGAAATAGAAGAATAGCTTTTTACCTACCAATTGAGGAAAAATTTCTATTATCACCAAATCTAACATTGATCTAATTTTACAAGTTTTAAAAATATTAATACGATTCTCTATAAAATATGTATATCTATATGTATAGAGAACAGCTTAGAGGCTATGTACTAGATGTTAACAGTAGTTATCTATGGATAGTAGAATTTTAAGAGATTTTTATGTATACTTCTTAATTTTTGTAAAAATGGGTCTCTTGGCAAAAGTTAAGGTGTCAATTTTGAAACTAATCTTAGTTTCTTATTTAAATATTACTTTATAAACTTTTGTATAATTTTTGAATCAATATAAACTAATCAGTATAATTTAATGTTATATCCAAAACATGAAACAAAACTTTTTGGTACTGGGGATTGAACTCAGGGGCACTTGACCACTGAGCCACATCCCCAGCCCAATTTTGTGTTTTATGTAGAGACAGGGTCTCACTGAGTTGCTTAGCGCCTTGCAGTTGCTGAGGCTGGCTTTGAACTCGCGATTCTCCTGTCTCAGCCTCCCTAAGTACTGGGATTACAGGCTTGTGCCACCGCGCCCGGCTGAAACAAAACTTTTAATCCCCTCTTGAGGGAAGGTGTTAAAACATTTTTAAACCTCTTATTGCTATCCTATAAATAAGCTTGTGTCTCTTAATTGTCTTTTAGAAATATAGTTAAGTTTACTTCTCAGTGAAGAGAGTAACATAAAAATTTTATAACATTCAATTATAAAATATTAAATAATACAATTAAAGTTTTAAAGTAATTTGTTATGTAAGTTTGTAAGAGACTATTGTTTAAAATTTCAGTTTGGAGAGCATCAGCTTAGTAAAATGTTCTCTTAAACCTATATTTTAAAGACAAATATTAAGAAACAGATACAATTGATATGTAAAAATTTACTAATAATTATTATAATTACATTGATGTTTTCTTTTTTTTTAGTTGTAGATGGACACAATGTCTTTGTTTTATTGCTTTGTATGTGGTGCTGAGGATCAAACCCAGGGCCTCACGCATGCGAGGCAAGTGCTCTACCACTGAGCTACAATCCCAGCCCTACATTGATGTTTTCAAATCAATCAAATTTAGCTTTTAAAGAAGTCTGAGATCTGGAATTTAAGGTGGTATTTAAAAATAATAGTTACTGTATAATCAAAATTGTATAAATCTTAATTTATTTAAAATTAGCTTTTTTAAAAATAATAATACTCACCAGACATAATAAATTAGTTTACTGAAATGAGAGTAGGTTAATGTTTGAAGAAGTCCTTATCATCTTAATGCATAGATTAAAATTTTGGTATATATTAGCATATCAATATTTGCTCTTAGGGAAAAGCCTTAAATATTTTTAATTGATTGTTTCAAATATTCATAACAAACTTGGTTACATACAAATTTGTTCTTTACCTACTCAAATCTTCATTATCACTTACTCAGACCTTCCTGTATATTACCATACAAAGATTTTCCCATTTAAAAAAATCTTCCTTCCTACCACCAAAGCCTTCATCACACAAAGATTTTTTCACCCAGAAAAATTTTTCTTCCCTTCTAGAACTCTAATTCCTTGTTCCTTTCTGTAGAAACATTTCCTTCTTTCCTTCAAGAACTCTTCAATTTTTTTTCTCATCTGTAGAATCCTTTTTTTTGTTGTTTGTTTACATTCTGGAACAACCCTTTTAAATCTCTGAATCTAGACAAATTATTGCATTTTAATAAGAGAAAATATTCCAATTGAAATATAGTCAAAACTTTTGGACCCTTTTGTATATGGAATTATATGTTTACCATTTCATGAAAACAGTGTTTAAGTATATAGAATTATACCTGTTGGGACTTAATTCTTAGTAATCTTGTTTTTAGTGATGACGTAAAACAATCCTAAAGCTCTTTTCTTTTTATCAATTTATGAAAACATCAATAATGTTAAATATGGTATCCTATGGCATTAAAGGAATTAAGATTACTTGATGTTATATTTAACAGTAGTAACTTAATTTTGTAGTTCAATAAGTATCTTCTGTAAAAAAATTTATATAACTAATCCCATTTACCTTAAGTTTAAAATATTTATTTTTAATTGTAGAAGTCAGGGCATCAGGTAATGTAGATAATAGTATTAATTATGTTTTTCCTGTTGAAGAAAATAGTTAGAAGTAAATATAAACTTTATTATAGGAGTTAGTTTTATTAATTAGATAAAAAATTTGCATTAATAATGTTAAAAACGTCTTTATTTTTATTAAATCATGTGAATTAAAAGTATTTGGATGCATTTGTATTTTACTTTTAAATTATGAGTGCACTCATTGATTTGTGCCGATTTTAATACCATATACTGTAGTTACAATGTAAATAAAACCATTGTGTCTACACATTTATAAAATTAGACAAATAAGTGTAGCTCCACTGATTGTAAGAGGTGGTACAAATACTTATTAAAGCTTTTATTTGATTTAACTGTAAGGCAGGCCTGTTTTAATGTATAATATTAAATCTGGCAATTATGAAAACATTGTGTAACAGAATATTTCAGGTTGCTGGCTTTTGTTTTAATAATTGTCAGATTCACTCTTAGCGACATCCCTAAAAAACAAAATATAATCTATTAAAAAGCATAATTAGAACATCTTTTATTCTATTCAAATAAGTAAGTAAATAAATAAATATTTTAATCTATTAAAAAGCATAATTAGAACATTAAAACTGTATTGTAACTCAGATTAGCAGTGAGCTGTAGAGAAAATGGGAAGTTAGGTTCCTTGGAGAAACCTGTTGGTGGAACTGTGAATTGCACCTCACTGACCAAGAGTTAAGAAAAGTTAAAAGCACAGAGAACTGCTGCCAAAATAGCAGCACAATGGACAGCGCATTTGCCTCATATGTGGAAGGTTGCTGGTTCAAATCCAGACTGTGAAGATATCTCTGTTAGTGAGTACTTAAGGTAAAGCAAAAGAAAAGGTTGTAGCTGTGTGCTGTGGGATTAGAAAGAGGAGTTAGCTGTTTTTTCTCCTTTTGACTGGTTCCCTTTAAGAGATGTGGGATGCAGGTGAGAATTCTCACACTGAACCATCTTGGGTGCCAGATATCGCGCGAGGGTGCCAGTGCCTCACCAGGGTACTGTTTACTGTTCGGGAAGGGATAAGCCACCTGAGAAAAGAGTCTGGCAGAATTAGTGAAGAACTAAAAGATAGACTATGTTTTAAAGCAGAGCACCTGATAGGTCCTGCTCACACAGGAGCTGGAGCTGAACAACTAGAAAATGGCTCTGGTGGTTTTATTTAAGGGGTACATCAAAGGCAGAGATAAGGTTTTAGAGGTGGAGTCTTGCTTCATTGTGTCTTGCAGTCAACAGTTTGATTGGCATCTTGGGAAGCGACATCCATCTCTGAGAGGCTGTGTAGATAACAGCAGGTCACCCTATCTCCAGTGCTGTGTGGGATCTGGCAGAGCTGTATAGAAATTGACATGTATCTGGGTAGTCTTAACCAGTAGTATTGCCACGAAATTCCCAGAGACTATATTTTTCTATTCACTGGCTACTATGCCAGTTTGGTCCACACAGTCCATGGATGGCTCTCAACGTCTCTCCCAGTTTTAATTTTTTAAAAATACATATTTTTTTAGTTGTACATGGACATAATACCTTTATTTTATGTGGTTCTGAGAATTGAACCCAGTGCCTCACACGTGCAAGGCAAGCATTCTACCACTGAGCTACAACCCCAGCCCTCCCATTTTTAATTTTTAAAGGCAAATGGGGTAATTACTTTGAGTTTCTGGATCCTCAATCTGAGGGTAGGACAACCTATTAGTAGCAGCATATTGTTTCAATAATATACCGGGTAGAATGTTTCAACATGTTTCCAGGATGAAAGGCAATTAATTTATGACGTGTTTGATCAGCTAGAAATGCAGGGTCCATGAGATTGGTCTCATTTTTCTAAATATCCTGGGTGCTCTGATGTATAAGGTTTAAGCCATTATTATTTTTATGCCAAACATCCATTAGATGATTTATAATTTTTCTAAATTTCATTAAAAGCATGAAAAAATCCACTTGAGAAAATAAGAGTCTGAAATAGTGAAGAAATAAGAGGTACCGTCAAAGAACAGGTTTTAAAAGCAGAATGCCTGATAGGTTCAGCCCACACAGGTGCTGGAGCTGAACAACCACAAAAATGGCTCCGGTGGTTTATCCCTTCCTGGGCAGGAAAAAGTACCCTGGTGAGACGCTGGCAGCTTTGCGCTATCTGGCGCCCAAAACGTGGAAAAGGTCAAGTAAGCCATCCTCTGCCTCAAAAGTAGAGGGTATACCCAAATTTAGGAACAGACTGGAGGGGAGAAAAGTGAATTTTTAGATAGCCTGATATTAAGTTGGAGTAAAACTCTGAAAGAGAAAATTCTGTCTAACCTTACTTAAAATCCTTATCAGAATAGAAATTCAGGGAGAAAAAGTGCAACTTCTACAGTTTTCAGAATTATTTGCAGACTTGAACGATTTAGACCAAGAAGGCAAATCTTTCGCCGGTCACCTTGCGACCCATCTTTGCAGAATGCTGCCTGAGATCAACTCAACTTGGGAGAGGCACCGCCCAGCTGAGCTCTAATCATGGAAGTTTAGGATGCTGGGGATGGAGTACTCTCAATCACAGATTCAGGCAAAATCTCTAACCTGTAAGGGGAAACTATTGGCAAGTTTTCTGGTCTAAATATGAATGTCCTTGCTGCCTGCATTTCTTTGTCTCCTGGGAATGCTGCAAAAAAGATGGCAGTACAACTTAACTTGAAGGAACAGTCTTGCTGCTGCAAGATTGGTCTTTCGCCAACTAAAGCCCACCTTTTGGCAGGAAATTACTTGCTGTGAAAATCAAAACTAAATAAAATAATGCTGGGAACATCACCCACTCAAAACAAAAATGGCGACTTCCTGCCCAGCGAACCCCCAGGAAAGCAGCCGGTATTCTAACTTAGGGCGGGCAGTTACAGCTGCCAGGGAAGCTGAGAGAGAAATGATATATAAATTAAAAGCCCCATGTTGGGCACCAGGTGTCTTGAGGTTATCAGTGCCTCACCAGGGTGCTTTTTTCTGCCCAGGAGGGGATAAACCGCTAGAGTCATTTTCTAGTCGTTCAGCTCCAGCACCTGTGTTGGCTGGACCCTACCAGGCATTCTGCTTCTAAGATCTATTCTTTGATTCAGCCTCTTATTTCTTCAGTATTTCAGACTCTATCTCTCAGGTGGCTTATCCGCTGGAGAGGCATTGCTAGCCTCACTGCTAAGTTGTTAGGACACAAATACTTATTAAACTCTGTCAGCCTCACTACTTACTAATAGGACTGCTAGTTTTTTTTTTGGCCCAGGATGCTGTGAAAAAATGACTAAGACCCTAAGGTGGATAAAAAATAATTGGGAATTACTGATTTACATCCTGATTTAATCAGATTTTTCACTGCTGTGATTTAAAGACCCAACCAGAACAACTATAGAAGAGGAACAATTTATCTGGGGGCTCACGGTATCAGTGGTCTCCATCCATCATAGACAGTGGCCTCATTCCTTAGGGTTCGAGGTGAAGCTACACATCATGGCAGAAGAGTGTGGCAGAGGGAAGCAGCTCATGCAATGATCAGAAAGCAGAGAGACTCCACTTGCCTGATACAAAATATATACCCCATAGTCACACCCCCAATGAACCACTTCCTCCAGCCACACCCCACCTGCCTCTAGTTACCACTCAGTTAATCCTATCAGGGAGCAATTAATTGATTAGGTTAAGGCTACAACCCAATCATTTCTTCTCCAAACCTTCTGGCATTATCTCACATGTGAGCTTTTGGGGAATACCACATCTAAACTATAACATTTCCCAAGAGAATTTTCACTTTTACTCCTTTGAGCTTGAGATAGGTATGGTCTTACTGGCTCCTGAGGTGCCCTCAAGCTATCTTTCTTATTGTCTCTGGGCAATGTCTTTAGCATTTCTTTAGTGATGGTAATGTCTTTGACAACTGCAACTTCCTTAGCCCCAGTTTTACTCCCAACTTTCACGTCCAAGTTTTTCAAATCTTTCTGCTGTGCTTTTTGCTCCTGATTATCACAATACATTTGGCTAAAACCCACCAGCAATATCCATGCCATCACCTGAATACTATGCTGCCTAGACATTTCTTCCACCAGATTAAGAAGTCCATCGCTTTTAAAATCAACTTCACAGAAAGTCTCAGGATAAGGGCAAAATGCAGACAACTTCTCAGCCAGAACAACACAAATGGGCTCTACTCCAATTCCAGTAGAGTCCTCCTTTTCTGAACCATCTTGAGCCCTATCTTCACTGTCCAGAGTCCTCTTGGCATTCTGGTCTTCTGAGCTCCCACTAGAATCAGCCATTAAGCTCCACTTACAACAGTCTAAAGCATTTCCAGCATGTACTGCTAAGCATCTCAAAATTCCTCCCACCAATTCCAAAATGCTCCAAAAGCTTCTGAACCATACAGTGAGGTTAGTCACAGCAACGACCCACTTCTCGATACCAATTTCTGTTTTAGTCAGCTTTTTCTCTGCTGTGACTAAAAGACCCAAGCAGCACAATTGTAGAGGAGGAACAATTTAATTGGAGGCTCATAGTTTCAGTGTTCTCTGTCCATAGATAGCAGCTTCATTCCTCAGGGCTCAAAGTGAGGCTAAACACCTTGGCGGAAGAGTGTGACAGAGGGAAGCTCACATGATGATCGTAAAGCAGAGACACTCTACTTTCCCGGTACAAAATGTAGACCTCAAAGCCATGCCCTGCAATGAATCACGTCTTCTAGCCACACCCCACCTGCCTCCAGTTATCATTCAGTAAATCCCATCAGGGATTAATTCACTGATTAGGTCGAGGCTACAGCCTAATCATGTCTTTTCCAAACCTTGCATTGTCTCATACTCAAGCTTTTGGGGGACACCACGTCTAAACCATACACATCCTTACTCATCTGAATTCTTTTAGCTGCAACGGAGAGACACCATATGAGCTGTTGGTTAAGAAGAAACAGGGAATTATTGGCTCCCACATCTGGGATGTCCAGGGTTGCAGACGGCATCAAACTTGGCTGGGTTCAGGTGCTCACATGAGCATTGAGGCTGGTCTGTCTTTCCATCTCTAGGACAGACTTTCCTCCTGTAAGCAAGGCAGCCTTGGGCACATCCTTTCCAGACTCACATCCTTTTAATATAACAATCCTAGCAGAAAAAAATCCTCTTTTCCAAGAACTTGTGTATGAAAGTACCGGAGAGGACCTTAGTTGACCAGCCTGGGTCACTCGCCTATCCCTGAATGTGACTATGGCGGTTTGTAGTGGGCAAGGCTAGGTCACATCTCCATTTCTGTGCTCAGGTGAGTGCCCCAACTAACCCACAGGGAATAGGTAGGTTCTCCTTAGAAAAGAGGGAGTTCTGTTACCAGGAGAATGAGAAAGGGACACAGGACAAAAACAAATGTTTCATTTCACAGCTGAGGGAAACAGACTGGAAATATGGTAGTTTTATAAGTAAACATGGAAGCTCTGGCATGCCATCCAGCTAGGTTCACTCCTTGGTGAAATTAGCAGCATCTATGTCTTTCAAGACTTTGACTCCTTATCTGTAAATTGGGCATAAGGGAAGATAAAGACAAAGAATAAAAAAAAATATGGATGGAAATATAGTCCCTCCCTCACAGTGCTGGTGGTTGATGTGAGTTCTGAATGAGTTAATAGAAAGTGCCTTGCAAGTCCTGGTCATAGGAAGCCTTCAGTAAGGAAGCCGTTACAATTACTGATCAAGAAACCATAAGGATCACATGCTGAAAAGTGACCCAGGCCTCTGACTCCTGGAGCTTTCTTTCTTTCCCACCAGGGAGACAGGGAGAGGGTACATGTGTTGATTTTTCTTTCCTGTCTGTTGCAGAGTGAGGCAGCATGGATGCCATCAGCCAATCCCCCATGGAAGGTGTGCTTCCCAAGCACATCCTGGATATCTGGGCCATTGTCCTCATCATCCTGGCCACCATCATCATCATGACCTCCTTGTTGCTGTGTCCAGCCACTGCAGTCATCATCTACCGCATGCGGACTCATCCAGTGCTCAATGGGGCTGTTTGAGAACCACCCAAAGCCCCAGTGGGCATGAGGATGCGAGTCCCTTCCACAGCCTATTCTCAGCAAGATGGTGGGAAGGACTTGGGAGGTTGGACCTGCATTCTGGTTTTGGTTCTGCCACTGGCTAGCTGGGCCATGGGACCTACCTCTGTGAGTTCCAGGTTCATTATCTTTCAACCTGGGGTCATGATCCCTGCCCTTCCTACCTCATAGGTTTGTGAGAACCAAGGGACTTAGGTGGGGATGAAAGCTGTTTGTGAGCAGTAAAGCCACCACAGATGTACAGGTGTCACGCCAAGTGCTGAGAAGCTTTGAAGAAGCAAAGAGCCTAAAAGCTGGTGGTGGCTTTCAAGGTGGTGAGGGAGACACTGTGGACAGAGCAGCCTTTGCCTGTGTCCCTTAAACCAAGCTAAGGGCACCCTGCCCTTCTTCAAAGGGGCCACTGGCACACTGGCTCAGAGTTACATTCTTTAAAGCATCACTCCTTCAAGTTTTCTCTCTCATCACAGAGGGCAGGGACTGACCATGGCAGGGAGAAGGGAGTTGAATAAAGCTGTCCAGAATCTTTTCGGTGCCCGAGGTTTTGCCTCTGTATTGTCTGGAGGAGGGCTTTGCCATTGTTTGGCGATGCCCAGGGAGTTAGGGTGATGGACTTCTTTCTTCAGTGGACTCTCATGTCTCTGTTAGCTTTGCCACTCAGGCAATGTTGGAAAATGCAGGATGTCCAATCCCTGCTCAGCTTTCAGAATCGCCAACCCTATCCCCCATGTGCCCCGCACTAGAGATGCTATGTCCCTGTGTCCTGGCTCCCGCTGTCATTAGCTCCACATGTACTCCTTACTCCCTCGCATCAGCACTGTAGTCAAATCCAAGGTATTTATGTTTTAAGAGATGTTCTCAAGGCTTTTGGAACCAACTCAAACCAGTGATGGTTATTTTAGATGCTATAATTTGTATTTATATAGAGACATTTCTGGACCACTTAAGCTCTTTGATACTCACATCAGGAGCATCCTGGGATTTATTAAACTATATAAGAAGATAGCACAGATATTAGGATATTATTGTGTAAAAATTATGCTTTTATCATATTTCATTGACGTACACAACCAATTTCCAATAAAGTGCTAGAATGCGCTTGTCTGATGTCTTTCTTTAAAGAGCACCTATTAAACTCAGAACTCAGATAAAAGGATTCCACTGAGTTTATGGGCCTTGGGGACTCTTTGGGTGGAGGAACAGAAGGGGAAACAGGAGAATCGCATGAACTTCCAGGGTTCTAACTTCAGCAAGTGGATGAAGTTATACAGTTTACACAAACACATGATGCCAGAGGTAAAAACCAATTTTGGATGTAAGATAATGAATTTAGGACTGGGCATGTTGAGGTGCTTGTGTTATGCAGTTGGATACTTTCAGGATGTAGTGGACATCTTTCTGTATTCCTTGGATAAGATTTTGTGGTTAGAGTAATGGTTTAGGGGATTGTTGTATATGGTAAACATGCTAATGCAGTGGACAGGATCAGAGTATGCAGGCCAAGAGGAGTGAGGTGCTAAGTTCAGAACACAGAGAATGATAAATAGGAGTGTCAAGGGATTCAGGAAAAGAGTTATCTTAGTCAGCTTTTTGTCACTGTGACCGAAATATTCAACAAGGGCAACTTAGAGGAGGAAATGTTTATTTCATTTTATTTTTTGGTACTGGAGATAGAACACAGGGGCATTGAACCACTGAACCACATCCCCAGCCCTTTTTATTTTTTATTTTGAGACAGGGTCTTGTTAAGTTCCTGAGGCTGGTTTTGAACTGTGATTCTCCTGCATCAACCTCCAAGCTGCTGTGATTACAGGTGTGTGCATCTGTGCCCAGCAGGAAAAGTTTATTTCGAGTTCAATTCTTCCAGGAAGAGCACTGTAGCAAAGAGGTCAGACTTAAAAGGGGGAGAGGGGAAGAGTTGTAGAGGGAACTTCTATCAGACCTTTTGGCCTGCCAACAAAATACTACAGACTTAGACTGGATGATACACAAATAATACAATTTTTTGTTTACGGTTCTGGAGGCTAGGAAGTCCAAGATCCAGCCAGGTACTAGCAGATCAATGTTCACTGAGGGTCCTTTCCTCAGAGATGGAGACTTCTATGTGTCTTTACATGGTGGCAGGGGCTAAAAGCTCTCAAGCTTTTATAAGTGCACCAATCTCATTCATGAGAGCACAGTCCTCATGACCTAATCATCTACCACAGGCCCCACCTCTTACTATCATCACTGTGGAGGTTCCTGTTCAACACATGAATTTTGAGGGGAACACAAATATTGAGAACATAGCAGAAGATTATAGATATTTGTGATAAGATTCTCATAGGTTTGTTCAGCACTTCTTCCAACTTTTGGTGTGTGTTGCTGGATGTCAGAGGCTGGAAAATGAAAAGCCATATCAAAAGTGGAAGCCTGCCATTTCCCTCACAGCACTGTTGCTAGAGATTCAAATGTGCTTTGAGGCTTTGCTGTTCAGATACATGCATGCCAGGGTTATTTTGGAGCTCAGTGGAATTGGGAGGGACATGATGAAGTGTGAGGTATTCACGCTGGTGTGACTCCAGCTGCATCAGCATGGCTCTGAGGACTGGCTGGTAGCTTCCTGATACCTGGATTGCAGATGAAGTGAAACAGTCCTGCAGCCCACAGTCGAGACTGTAGTTTTCTTATTCCCCAGGCTCCCAATGATCACACTGAAAGAGCAGTTCTCCAAGATGGCCAGCTTCACAGTGCTGATCTGGGAGGAATTCTGATAACCCTTGCCTTCTCTGCTCCTCCAATCTTCTTAATGAATTTAAGCACATATTTCCCTATGTTAAAACCTTTTTTTTTGCTGAGGCTTGCTAGACTGTCCCTTGATTGGTCCAGATGGAAAAATCTATTAATTATTGACCTAGCATTTTTACTTCTAAGTCCAGCATGTGTTCTGGCAACAGTAGAGAAAGAACTATGTTAATGAAGGGGAGATGGGTTTGAATAAATAGAAATGCCAAGGAACTGGTGGTCTCAAGATCTCAGAAAGGTCCATGAGTGGTGATGAAATGAGAACTTTGCTAGAAGAAAGCCTGTAAGAATAGTAAGATAGTTACCTTAGCTTCATTCAAAAGTGTGAGACACTATATGGAGGCTTTTGACAAAAAGAGTGAAAATACAAATTTTAAATCTAAATTTGTTAGCTGCCTGGAAAAATCGTCTGATAATAAATAATAGAGTTTTAAATATTTTTTATCTTTTGAAATTACATTACATTAGAGCTATTTTACATTAGCTCTGAGGAATGATTTACATTCATAAAAGTAGAGAACATAAGTGTGCTCGTAGGTAAGAACAATTCATGAACATATTTTTTATACACTCCCAATACATGTTAATTCATGTTTTCCCATTTTACATCCTTACTAAAGTTAGCACAAGTAACATTTTAGGGAGACAAGAATGTTTGTTCAATCAGACAGGTATTAACTAAAGAGCCTTAGTAACCTTTTCTCTGAACTTTCTTCACTCTAACTCCAACTCCAGAAATAACTAACTCATTGGAGAATTACTAGAAACATAAAATGAAACAACAGCAATATTTATACAGTCATAGAGGAGTGATCTGGTAAACATGGTAAAATAATGGGATAAAACATTATAAAAATTAAAGTACTATCCAGTATAAATGGTAAGCAACAAAAAGTAAAATACAAAATTGTACCTTTTTAGTGGCACTCCCAGAATTTTTATATAATGGGCTAAGAAGGGATAATTTGCTTGGAGAATGTCACATGAATCTATAATTTTTCATAGCCCTTTATATAAGACTGGCCAAGGAGCATAGAGGATATCTAGAAAACTTTACTTGGGGCAGAGAGATTATGATGACTAATTTCTTTCTGTTTGATTCTTCATTAGTTATAATTATCTATAATAAAATTATGAATGCATATATTATCACTAATGAATTTATTTCTGTGATATTTTTTAAATTTCTTGTTACATGGTAATTCCTGCTATTATATTTCAAATGTAAACTGAGTTTCTCAGATTTCTTTTTTCAACTAACCCTCTGTCTTTGGAAACCTACATTTCAAGAGCACATCTCTATACATACCTACCTAGTGCAAAGGAATGCAGTTTAGGACATTCTGTATGTGATCCACCTGAAACACTATTCAGCTTTTCACATTTGCTTAACCATCCATTTAGTGATTAACATATTTGGCAATACACAAATTTTGTAGTGTTACCTTCCAAATGCTCACACAGAAAATCTTACCTATTTTTTTTGTGTCTAGAAATAGCATTTAGTATTAACTAATATGAGTTATTTTTAATTTGTAGATGGAAAGATCATTTACTTTGGTTGATCCTGGACCATCCAGTCATGATGATATCAATGGTTGGATGTCAGGAGCAGATGATGTGGATGGCTGGAGAACCTTCATGGTTGAAAACTTCTTTTTTTTTTTTTAAACCAAAACTTTTTTGGAAGAACATTGTAATCAGAAGTTGATGTCTGTCTTTTTAAATCCATCAAAGTGTTTCTGCAGGGGTTGTGATTCTTGGTGATCATATGGTTGACTTTAATTTGTATTCTATCTGACAAGAGTTGAAGCAGTATGAGGCCCTCACTAGATCTGAATAGATAGATGCTAGTGTCATGCTCTTGGACTTCCTACCCTTCAGAACTGGGAGCTAAATAAACCTCTGTTCTTTGTAAATTACTCAGTCTCAGGTATTCTGTTACAGAAACAGAAAACAGACTAAGACAGTGCATTGCTAAATTTTAAAAACTCATTCACAAATGTATTTAGTATTTTAAACATGGTATGCTATTGTAATAATAGCTCTGTCACAGAGAGCATAAATATTTCCAATTCAGTACTACACAATAGAGAAATACGGTGATTCTGGTAGAGACTGCTAATTGACTACCCAATATCCATTATTGTGGAACTTACCAGTAAGATAGATGGGAACCACCACAGGGATAAAGGGAAAATGCATTCTTGGGCCTGACAGCCATTAAAAGTTCCCAGCTTAACTCGAAATTTGTCAGATACCAAATGTACCTCATTTATGTATCCTCAAATTGTCTCACCATATGCATTGTGGAGCCAGGGTGCCCTTGCTGCAGCTCTTCCAATGCTAAAAGAAAGAGTAAAGCCATTGAGAAGACACTAAAATGGAAAATCCCCAGGCCTTAACCTGCTAGTTGCTCTTTCACTTAGCTCATGCTTCTCACAGGGCAAAGATGCTTTTAAGGTAGAGTGTACCTAAAGTCCATTCACATCCTAGACCCCAGTCCACCCCTGCAAGCCATAAATAAACCTAGCTCCTTTCTTCTGTTTCAGCAAGCCAGCCTGACACTTTTGGGGGAGCAGGAGTGTGTTGGGGATTTGAGTTACGGGTCTTTTATCACTGAGCCACAATTTAGCTCTTTTTTAAAAAATTTGCTCTAATTAGTTATACATGACAATAGAATGCACTTGGACGTTAAACATAAGTGGAGTATAATTTCTCATTCTTTTGGTTGTACATGATGTAGAATCACACTGAATATGTGTAGTCATATATGCACATAGGGTAATAATGTCAGTTTCATCCTGCTTCCTTCCTACTACCATACCCTTCCCCTCCCTTCATACCCCTCTACCTAATCCAAAGTAACTCTTTTCTTAGTCCCCTGCTCCACCTTATTGTGAATTAGTATCTGTATATCAGAGAAAACATTCGGCCTTTGGTTTTTGGGATTGGCTTATTTTATTTAGCATGATATTCTCTAGCTCCATCCATTTGCTGGCAAATGCTACCATTTCATTCTTCTTTAAGGCCAAGTAATATTCCATTGTGTATATACACCACATTTTCTTTATTCATTCATCTGTTGAAGGATACCTAGGTTGGTTCCATAGTTTAGCTATTGTGAATTGAACTGCTATGAACATTGATGTGGCTGTATCACTGTAGTATGCTGATTTTAAGTCCTTTGGGTGTAAACCAAAGAGTAGGATATCTGGGTCAAATGGTGGTTCCATTCCAAATTTTCTGAGTAATCTCCATACCGCATTCTATAATGGTTGCACCAATTTGCCATCCCACCAGCAATGTATGAGTGTACCTTTTTTCCTCATATCCTCACCAACATTTATTGTTGCTTGTATTCTTGGTAATTGCCATTCTGACTGGAGTGAGATGAAATCTTAGTTTTGATTTGCATTTTTCTAATTGCTAGAGATGTTGAAACATTTTTTCAGAAATTTGTTGATTAATTGTATTTCTTCCTTTGTGAAGTGTCTGTTGAGTTTATTAGCCCATTTATTGATTGGGTTATTGATTTTTAGTGTTAAGTTTTTTGAGTTCTTTATATATCCTGGAGATTAGTGCTCTGAGGTACATGTGTGAAGATTTTCTCCCATTCTGTAGGCTCTCTCTTCATGTTATTGTTTCCTTTACTGAGAAGAAGCTTTTTAGTTTGAATCCACCCCATTTATTGATACTTGATTTTACTTCTTGTGCTTTAGGTGTCTTATTGAGGAAGTCAGATCTTGGGCTAACATGGTGAAGATTTGGGCCTACTTGTTCTTCTATTAAGCACAGGGTTTCTGTTCTAGTGCCTAAATCTTTGATCCACTTTGAGTTGATTTTTGTGCAGGGTGAGAGATAGGGGTTTAATTTCATTTTGTTACATGTGGATTTCCAATTTTCCCAGCACCATTTTTTGAATAGGCTATCTTTTCTCCAATGAATGTTTCTGACACCTTTGTCTAGTATGACATAACTGTATTTATGTGGGTTAGTCTCTGTGTCTTCTATTTCATACCATTGGTCTACGGGTCTACTTTGGTGCCAGTACCATGCTGTTTTTGTTATTATAGCTCTATAGTATAGGTTAAGTTCTGGTATTATGATGTCTCCTGCTTCCCTCTTCTTGCTAAAAGGATTGCTTTGGCTATTCTGTATCTCTTATTCTTCCAAATGAATTTCATGATTGTTTTTTCTTTTTCTATGAAGAATGTCATTGAGATTTAAATAGAGATTGCATTAAATTTGTACAATGCTTTTAGTAGTATGACCATTTTGACAATATTAATTCTGCCTATCCAAGAGCATGGGAGATCTTTCCATCTTCTAAGATCTTTTTAAATTTCTTTCTTTAGTGTTCTGTAGTTTTCATTGTAGTCTTTCACCTCTTTTGTTAATTCCCAAGCATTTTATTTTTTGGGGGGCTATTGTGAATGGGGTAATTTTTCTAATTTCTCTTTCAGTAGATTTATCACTGATGTGTAGGGATGTGTTTGATTTATGGGTGTTGATTTTATATCTGGCTACTTTGCTGAATTCATCCAGCTCTTTTTATTTTTTGTTTTGAGACAAGGTTTTGCTGAGTTGCTGAGGCTAGCCTCAAACTTGTGATCCTCTTGCCTTAGCCTTCCAAATTGCTGGGATTATGGGTGTGTGCCACTGCTCCAGGCCCTGACATTTGCTTGTTGGAAGTGTGTCTTCCTATCCATGTGGGGAGCCCAGTAGAGGCTTTGCCTGTATATTCACATAACTGGATTTTATTTCTGCCATCATCAATCAAAGTTATCAGTATCTGGCATCATTAACAGAACCTTAATGTTATGGGGACCAAGACCCTCACTGCTTTGGTTTCTTAAGATTCTGGGGCAATTGAAGACAAAAATCTAGCCCTGTGTATTGACAATAAAATTGAATTGCCCTTAATTTTTTGACTGAATCTATTTTCATTTATATCACTTGAAAAGGCTTTTAAAAATTTATGTACAGTATAATTGTCCTGTTTGCTATGAGATTTGAAAGATGTATAGATTCATGTAACCATCAACACCAACAAGGTACAGTGCAGACCCCACACCCCAAAACACTGTTATAATTGTCTTTTTAATAAAATCAATCCCCTATCCACAGTCCCTTGGAACCTATGATCTGTTCTCTGCCAGTATAGTTTTGCTCTTACATAATGCTAGGTAAATGAAATCACAGTGTGCATTCTTTTGAGTCTGACTCCTTTGACAGCATATTTTTCCTTTGCATCTGTATTGTGTACCAATACTCTGCTCCATGTTGTTACAGAAATGTACCATATATTGGTTATCGATTCACTAATAGGAAGACATTTGGCGCATTCTCATTTTTTGATTGCTACAAATAAAGCTACTGTGAACATCTATGAATAGGGTTTTGTATGAACATAAGCTTTTATTTTATTTTATAAGAAGGGCATTTTTTTATACCTTTGTTTTATTTATTTATTTTTATGTGGTGCTGAGGATCGAACTCAGTGCCTCACGCATGCTAGGCGAGTGCTCTATCACTGAGCCACAACCCCAGACCAAGCTTTTACTTCTCCTAGGTAAATTGCCTAATATAGGAGAATGTGTGAATGCTAGTTCATGTGGGAGTTACATGTGTATAAGAGATTGCAAACCATACCATTTTCCAGAGCAGTCACCATTTCTGCATTCCTGCCAGTGTTGAGGAAGTGCATGCAGCACTTGTTCAGCATCCTCATACATACTCTTTCCTCCCATTCTAATATGCATGCAGTGATACCACATGTACTTTTAGGGTGAATTTCCTTCATATTGAACAAGTCTTCATGTGCTTATTAGGCATCCGTATATCTTTTGGCCAAATGTCTGTTTAAGTTTTAGCTTATTTTTACGAATTGTGTTTAGCTTATTTTAAGACTTTTTAAGAATTGTTTTCTTACCATTAAGTTTTACTAATTATTTATACATTGTGTAAAAATGATCTTTTTTTTTTTTGGTACCAGGGATTGAACTCAGGTGTACTCGACCAATGAGCCACATCCCCAGTCCTATTTTGTGTTTTATGTAGAGACAGGGTCTCACTGAGTTGCTTAGCACCTCGCCATTGCTGAGGCTGGCTTTGAACTCGCGATTCTCCTGTCTCAGCCTCCCAAAGTGCTGGGATTACAGGCGTGCGCCAAAATGCCCGGCTAAAAAGATCTTTTATCTCATACTTAGTTTGAATATATTTTCTTTCAGTCAGTAGCATATCTTTTAACAATTCAGTTAATAGCATATTTATTAACAATTTTTTTTTTTTTTTGTAGAGCAAAGCTTTCAGTTTTGCAGGGTTTGGTGGTGCATACCTGTAATCCCAGCTACTGTGGAGTCCGAAGTACGAGGATTGCAAGTTTGAGATTAGCCTGGGTAGCTTAGGGAGAACTTGTCTCAAAATAAAAAATAAAAAATTCTAGGGATGCAGGTCAGTGGTGGAGTGTCCCTGGGTTCAACTCCTAGTACAGTTAAAAAAAAAAAGTTAATTTTGACATGTCTATTAATGTCTTTTCCCTTGTGAGATATTGAGCTTTTCCTGGTTCTTCACATGAATGGTAATTTTGAATGGTTTTTGGAATGTTTTGAATATTATGAGACCCTATGCAGAATGTTGATATCTTTAATTTTTATTTAGCTGGTGAGGTTCAGCTATAGTTTCTGTCTGACATTGGTGGGTGTGTGGCTCCAATGTCAGTTCAGTTTTCAAAACTTTTGCTGTGCTGTTTGGAGCTATTTCACACTTGCACCACCTAGTGGGAAGTTTGGCACCTCTATGACAGTCTTCTCTTCTGCTCACAAAGATTTTGGTACACTATTTGTATGAAAGGTTAGGCATCATTAGCTTGGGGTCCTTAGACAACTTTATGGGATTGCTTTCTCGAGTTCCCTTCTCATTGCAAACATCCCAACACTTTCTTGTTTCCTTGAGCCCCCTTTCCTGTCTCTAAATAGAAACTGAAGCCTTAGTTTCCCTACTTTGTTCTGCACTTTCTATGAATGCTTCCAACTCTGATACTGAGCAGTGGAAACAGAGAGAGGGGGAAAAAAAAAAGAATGAGTGAGGATGCCCGATACACTCTTGGCGTTATCATTTCCCTGATCAGAGAGAGCACTACTATTTCTTGATGGCTTAGGTGCTGTCCGGGCCTCTGCTATCACTAGATTTGGGTAGGAAAGAAAAGATAAAAATTTCTCTCTCTTTAACTCATAGGGATTCCCTCAGCCCAGAATAGAGGGCTTCAATTGGAGCTCTTTCTGTCAGTGCTGCTGGAAAGCTCTGGCATTTGGGCTACATTTGAATTACAGTGAGAGTGAGAGCAGGAGAGAGAGAGAGCATGAGAGCGAGAGCGAGAGCACAAGCTTCTGTTTCTAAGCCCTTGGCTAACTGGTTCATGCTTTGTTTAGAACTTTTGCTTACACTTGCTTATAATTAGGATTATTTTATCTCCTTGACAAATCAACTTTTTGTCATTATTAAATGACCCTTTATCCCTAGTAGTAGCTTTCTATACTTTGTGTTCCAATTTGATGGATATTTAGCATAGGCACTTTGACTTTCTTTAGGTTGACATTTCCATTTTTAAGCAATATTTATTCATGTTTGTAGTGGGTTTCTTATATTTTGTCTTCATTGTCTGAGGTTCTTTCTTCCAAGTGATCTAGTCTGTTGGTGATGCTTTCTTTCTTTTTTCTTTTTTCTGGTACTGGGGATTGAATTCAGGTGTACTTGACCACTGAGCCACATCCCCAGCCCTATTTTGTGTTTTATGTAGAGACAGGGTCTCACTGAGTTGCTTAGTGCTTCGCGGTTGCTGAGGCTGGCTTTGAACTCGGGATTCTCCTGTCTCAGCCTCCCTAAGTGCTGGGATTACAGGCTTGAGCCACCGCGCCCGGCTTGTGATGCTTTCTATTGAGCTTTTTATTTGGTTTATTGTTTCCTTCATTTCAAGGATTTTTTTTAAATTTTTTTTTTATTTCAGAATCTCTCTCTTTCTTGAAGTAATCTTTTGCTACCTGTATTTGCTCTCTTATCTCTTTGTTGTAGTGATCAATTTTTGCCTGTATTTGCTCATTTAGGTCATTCTTTAATTCACAGATCATTTTAATTATGTACATTCTGAACTCCTCTGACATTTCATCTATTGGTGGGTTTCTTATAGACAGCATATAGTAGTGTCTTGCTTTTTAAAAAATCCAATGTGACAATCTTTGACAATTAGATCTTACCATTTATATTTAAAGTTACTATTGGTATATGTGTTTGTTGGATTTGTGTCACTCAGACAGAATACCTGCGATAAATCAATTTAAAGGAGGGAAGCTTTATTTTGAGTTCAGAGGTTTCAGTCCATGGTTAGCTGACTTTGTTGCTTTTGAGCATGTTATGAAGCAGAACATCATGGTGGGGAGTATGTACAGAGCAAAGCTGCTCACGTCAGGTTGACTGGGAAACAAAGAGAGAGGAAGTGACCACAGTCCAAATATATACTTCAAGGACACACCCCAATGACCCGATTTCTTCCACGAGGCCCCATCTCCTGGAAATTCCACTACCTCCAAGAAGTGCCATCAGCAGGGGACCAAGTCTTCAACACATCAGTATGTGGGAAACATTCACAATCCAAACTATAGTGATATGTTTGTTTAAATCTAATACACTTCTATTTATTGTCTATTTGCCCATTTGTTTTTTTATGAGTACATTTTAATTATATAGGATAATGGGTTCCAATATGACATATTTCAACATGTAAATAACATATTTGATTGTATCCACCCCCACTACCCTTCCTTAGGCTATTTTTACATGTTCTACTTTATTATTATTAGCTATATTTATGATTTTCTTTCTTGATGGTTTCTTGGTAGCAAACAATAGTATATATTTTTAACTTATCGCAGAACAAATTCAGATAATATTATGCTTTATCAAAGTTCAAGAATGACATAATAACATGCTTCCATTTACCTCATCCTTTCATTGGTGCTATTTATTGATTTATTTATTTTTTGCATGTAGGGTGGTACTAAGTGGATTGAACCCAAGGCCTTGTGTATGCTAGGCAAGTGCTCTACCACTGAGCCATATACTCAACCCAATTAATTTTATTTTGAAACAATGTCTTGCTAAATTTCCTAAGCTGGTCTTGACTTGTGAACCTCCTCCCTCAGCTTCCAGAGTTGCACGATTACAGATGTGCACCACAGTGCCAGGTGCCATGGTGCTATATTTGTCATGCATTTTATTTTATATAATATAAACCCACATTACACTGCTATTTTTCTGCTTTCATCAGTCAATTACATTCTGAAGAAATTTAAAAATTAAAGAAAACAATTATATTTTTCTATGTATTTGTCATTTCCATGAAAATCTTTCTTGTCACATGCAGATATCCATCAGTTAAAGTTTCCTTGTGATTACAGGACTTTAACATTTCTTGTAGTGCAGCTCTGTTGATATTGAATTATTTAATTTTTTGTAGGTACAAATAAACACTCTAAGGTTGTTTTAAAATTTATGCTGTGCAAATAGAAATTAAGATTCATTATTTTTAGTGGCAAATTATAATTATATGTAATAATAGAATTCATTGTGACATATTTGTACATGAATGCAACATCATTTGACCAATCTCATTCCTCCACTTTCCCACCTTTCCTCCATCTCCCTGATCACCATGATTTACCATACTGGTCTCTCATGTTATTATTTTTTAATTAGTACATTATAATTATATAATAATTATAGAGAAGACTGGAAGAAAAGGAGGATAATAAAGAACATGATGAACCATAGAGGCATAAAGAAGCAGCCTGGGGGGTTGGGATTGTGGCTCAGTGGTAGAGCGCTCGCCTCGCATGCATGAAGCACTGGGTTCGATCCTCAGCACCACATAAAATAAATAAAGATATTGTGTGTCCATCTACAACTAAAAAATATATATTTAAAAAAAAAAAAAAAAAAAAAAAAAGAAGCAGCCTGGCAACCTGCCCCCTGGGTAGTGTTTGTGAAGCCCATTGAATTTTGCAACCTGGGCATGGATGGGCCCACAGTGACCCTGGAAGACCATGGAATCCAACTCAGAGCACTTGAGAAACAGGCAAACTGGGGTGGGAAGAACCAGTTGCTGATTCTGGGATCAAGCCCCATGGTGAGATAGTAGCTAGCAATGAGCAGTGAATGCATGGCAAGCTCACAAGTGTTCTTGAAATTATTTAGGGTCTTCTTTAAATTGCTTTCAAAGAAGATGAGAAAGCAAAGGGTGGTAGTTAATTTGTAGAAAACAAGCAGAAGCAAAGCAGCTAATGGGAAAATACATCAAAAGAAAAGGATTAATGGGACTAACTCCTGACAGGGTCCATTGATGTTGATGTGAAGCTAGGAATTATGGCTTTAGGTATCTCCAATTGTCTGGGAAAGGAGATTCCTTTAGTAGAGAAGGCACACTAAGGCAACTTCTGACCAGCTATTGACCCCAGTGCCCACATTAAAGTGGGATTGACTTGTAGATGAAACCCCCTAAATAGGATGGCCAACATGACAGTTCTGGAGAAAACCAATTAAGGTCAAAAAATTCCCTTGCTGACATGAAGAAGGAGTTGAACACCTGATTGGCAAAGAGTATAGAATGTGTTTCCAGCTCTCCTGGTCAACATCAAACAGTAATAAATTTGGAGATAGCATTGTCTCCTTCTTCGTTCTCTGCTCAGAGACGACCCACTCTCTCTTGAGAATGCTCTCTGCTTATGCCTCACTTTGCTTTTACTTTACTTTCACCTCATTTTCACTTATAATAAAGTTCCCTTGCATGGTTTCTGTGTCTAAATTTAAACTTTCTTTCATTGGAACACAAGAACTGAGGTTTGGAGTTTCTCTCCCTGCTTTCCTGTGACAAGATCCTTCTGACTGTTAACCAGAAGGAAGGGGATAAAGGGAATAGAATAGAAGAGATGCAAAACCCTCAAGTGACACATAAAAAAATACTGCAGCCACATTCACTGAAGAAGGAGACAAGAACACTCTAGGCACATCCAGAAGGTCACTGAGAGCACATGCTATATTAAGCAGATTTCTCATTTTCACTTTTTCTCTCTTATCCACTACCAATTCCCTGATTTAATGACACACTTCATAATTTGTTTTAGATGTCTTGTACACTGACTACAAACACAAGTGACAAGGATTTGAACTAACAATTGTTACAAAAGGATACATGTGTCAGTGACATTATTTTACCAATATATCCTGACTTGCGCTACTTTTCTTCACAGGAGATCATTAGCATTCTGACTTTCCAATTCAAAAATGAAAGACTTTCCAATCATAAATGTTAAGTGGCATGCAGAGTGTGCCCCTGCTCCATGTGTAGCTTCTGCTTCAATAAAGGAATGAAAAATGCTGAATTAGAGGTAAGAAAATAAGAACAAGAAATAAGAGACACGGCGATGTTGCCTAATACATTCTGACACATGTATTTTCAACCATTCCAGGAGGTGCTAGGGATAGACTAAGACAAATGGAAAACCATTTCACCAAATAAATAATATCAAAAACATTTTCTTCAGATTTACCTGAACTTCAGTGAATAACTATGAATGTCCATTAGGCCATCCTGCTTTCCTCCAATCAAATATCCCTAGATTCCAAGTTGAGCACCCTAGCTCTCCAGCCCATGTTTCTAAATGTCTTGATAACCAAAAGTTCCTTAAGGACAAGAGACCTTTCATGTCAGAAATCAACTCTGAATGCCCTTGCTGGATTAGCAGAAAATCCTGTGTCTGGTTGATGGCTCACCATTGTTCAAGGCTCAGGAACAGTCCTCTGCTGTAGTTCTGTCTTTTCTTGTGAAATCTACCTCCTCTCAATCTGTGCAAAGTAGCAGATACAGGGCAGCTGGACAGGCTTATATACTTACTGGGCTTTTCTCCCACCCCTCTGTGTGCTGCTGAGCAATCATGGAGGAGGGCAGATCTAGTGCCATTTCAGAATAGACTGCATTTCCAAGAACAGAAAAGTAAAACCACAGTTTGTCTTACCAGGAACTCCGTTCTGAGGAGAGAAAGTTAAACAGTCTTGAAATCACTAATAATCCATCTGCATTTTATGGCTTGACAAGTGAGGA